>JBBPUL010000864.1:0-13861 GCA_038094675.1 Spongispora temasekensis
CTTCTGTTTCTGATTCTTCTTATGTAAAATTAGAAAAATCTAAAAATATTGTTTTGGACTATATACCTGTATTAGAATTTCTTGATTTATACTATGACATAGTTGAAGAAGATGATTAGGAAGAGTTTGAACCAGTTGACAATAATTTATTGATATATTCTTCTTGTGATTATCCTGTGTTTGATAAGTGTGAACTTGCAAAGATGGCTGAAAATGAAACTTACCAGCCCAAGTCATTCTCTGTGCATGAGCTGTTATCTCAATGTGGTCATCTACCAGATGTCTATTTCATTGTGAAGTCTCAATTGAGCTCAGCCCCAGAAGATAAACATTGGATGCTTAATTTCACAGAAATAAATGAAAAGATAAATTATGAAATCTCTTAGTATAGTATATTTGCATGATGCTATACAAAACACATCATCTCCATGAAAATGCTCTAGAAGTGGAGTTAAAACTACAAATGTCTGAAAGGTCTTCAGTTTGGATATCTGTATTAGTCAATAGCTGTGCTAGACATTGTTTCATTGACCAAGGATTTGTTATGGCGAATGCCATAGCATACAGAAGCTAGACCATTATATAGAAGTCCATAATGCTAATAGATTAGCTAATAACAGCAAAGGAATTCACCATTATTGTGATATCATGGCACATTTATTCCCCTTGTGCCTTTACATTTCCAACTTAGCTACAAATGTGGTTTTCCTAGGTTATGAGTTTTTAGTACAACACAACCCTTTCATTGATTGGAAGAAGTGTTCAGTAGCTTTCAATAGATGTGGCAATGTTTGCACTTAATGAGCATCTAATTTATCTTTGCATCCTTTGTCCTTGAAGAAACAAGAATCTCTCAAAAAGAAACTCTCAGCTGAGTTGCACGACCATTTGAATGTATTTTAAGAATAGAAATACATCAGGATTCCTATGTACATATAAGACTTGGGATCACACAATCAACCTGCAACCAGATTTTGTCCCTAAAAAAAGGTAAGGTTATTCCTATGTCTCAAACAGAGCTTTCTAAGATCTGTACCTTTCTTGATGTAGAGCTGGCAAAAGGATACATTCACCCCTCCAAGTCACCTCAAATGGCACCAGTTTTCTCTATCCTGAAAAAAAGATGGTAAAAAGCAACTTGTTATAGACTATTGATATTTAAACGGGAGTACTGTCACCAACATGTACCTGCTTCATATTGATTAACTGGTTGATTGGCTTCATGGTGCCAATATGTTCACTACATTGGATCTTCAATGGGGTTATACAAATGTTCATATGGAGGAAGATGATGAATGGAAAGGTGCCTTTGTCACTTCTTTTGGTTTTTTTGAATCCCTGATTATGTATTTTGGTTACAAAAATGCACCTGCTATATTCCAGGCTATGATGGACAATTTGTTTCATGATTGCTACTACTCACATACCTAGATAGCAACAAAGAGTTACAAGTTGCAACAGATGCTTCAGGCATTACAACAGGAGCAGTGATCTCAGTTCATGGAGAAGATGGTCTTTGGAGACCATGCAACTTTATTTTTTACTCTTTTGACTTTGCTGAGCAGAATTACCCTATTTATGACAAAGAAATGGCAGCAGTTGTCTGTGCATTGAAAGAATAGTGACATTATTTGATTGGACATCCAAGATTTAAGATCTGGACTAACCACAATAACTTAGAATACTGGAAAAAACCCCAAATGTTTTCACCACACCAAGCTCAATGGCATGCTCTACTACAAGAATTCAACTATATCCTAATCTACAAACCTGGATCTACCAACAGGCATGCCAGTGTGTTATCTAGAAGACCAGATCATGGTGATGCAGTGAGAAACCTGAATGAAAACATAATGGTGTTGCCACCACAGGTTATCATAAATAATGTACACATTGATTCACCCTTCTTAGAACATCTACAAAAAATGTCAAAATATTTAAAAATCCCATCATCTGTCACCTGCTGGTTCAATGAACAGCAGCAGTATTCATCAATGACAAATAACCATGTCTTCATACATCTAGGACTAAGGATTGAACTGTTAACACTATGTCACAATTCACCACTTGCTGGTCATGCAGAATAACAGTGAACTTATTCCACAATTGCATAGCATTTCTTCTGGCCAGAAATGAAAAAAGGAATCAAATAATTATGTTGATCATTGTCAAGTCCATGCATAATCCAAATCTAGCTCTTGTCCACCAGCTGGAAAACTTCAAAACCCTTTCCATGACATGACTGTCTTAAAATGGTCATATATCTATAGTGTGTGAACTGAATCACATGATCCAGGGAGCGAATTTGTAGCCAAGAGTATTTTCTATTTATATCTCCACCCAAGCTAAGCGAAATTCCCACAGTGATTGGCAGTGTGCTGCATGCACTGCCATTGGGGTTAGTATGGAAAGAGTTTTTGAGGTCACTGTATGTACACTTAGTAAGGGAGAGTGTTGAACATTGGACTAGTTGCGACACTTCCAGAGTCTTTTAAGCGCTTCCGGAGCATTCCAAACCCTTCCAGGGACTCAAAAAGCTTGGAAGAGTACTCAGAAGTACTGAAATATCTGGAACTATGTATGGAACTCAGTACTAATGGTAAAATATGTTGTAACAGTTCATATTGCTTATACATATATAAAATCCAGCTCTGAATATAGGAGTTTGAGCATTTTCTCTCTGAACTCACTTGATGATGTTTGACAATACAAAAGGTGAGTATAGTGATGAGGGACTTTCCAGCCATTGAACACTATTGGACCTCAGGCACTTTTCTGGGAATTTGATTGGTACTAGAAGCTTGGTCTGATGCTCAATACATGCAATCCAATAATGAGTGCAACTCTGGTGATGCTGAGTGAGACCTCTCTGAAAGGTGAAGGTGCATATGCAGTCTTAGTATGAAAGCATTATGGTCACAAAAAAAAAGTGGGGTGGGCAGGATTTCTTATTGGGCCTCATTGCATCAGAATGCCTTATGTAATATGCTGTATTAATACACTACACTATATATATGTCAAATATTATGCTAACCATTCAATACTTTCATTTCCACAAGCCATGTAATTCTAGACATATATCTTAAATTTATGGAAATGTATAGCATTACATCAGCAAACCAACCTTTTTGCTTACAGAGACACTAGTGGTAGAGTAAGACAGTGTACATCGGTAGTAGAGGCTGAACAGGATGAACAAGTCTAGACAGGAACTATAAACCCACAAGCAAGAGCAAGCAGGGCCTATTTCGACTGGGGAGTCTCATTAGGTTCATGTGTCTAGTTTATATATCTAGCAGCGTGGAAGTATGACTAAGATACTTAAACCTAAAGTAGAAAGATTACTAAAGGTTCCCACATCAAATCATTGACATGAGAACCATGATTACTGATCAAGGCACTATTCTCATGTCAAATAAGATTCGAATCACACAGTTGTCCATGTGTGGGAAGATGTATGTAATGTATGAGTAAGATTGGTAAATGAGTAGCTATGCATGGGAAGCATACAACATTTGACTCAACATGACTACATGTGACATAATTCTATATCCCTAAATGTGCGTAAAGCAACTTACAGAATGCTAACATGAAAGAGCCTACTACAGACTATGGACTCGTCAATGGTTGTCAGACATGAATGGTGCATAGTGTAACTTAGGTGCCACTGAAGCATGGTCGCTACCTCCGAAGAGGCTCCCCCATAGGGCACTGCATACTCACTCAAGATGACAAATCCATCTTGTCCTCATGTTGTCCAATTCGGCTCCCTTGTGAAGTGGGAGAATCACCATGAGTCACTCCAAAATACTTAGATAACATTGACTGCCATGGCCTTTTCAGCGGGGCAGTGCTCAATCTGGATGGGGTATTATTCCCTTCTAACATATCGTCATCCGACAGGTCAACATAACCTCCTCCAGGTAGAAGCTTGTCCCAAACGAGCAACTTGAATACGTTATCAAGACCGTGGCGGTCCCAATTGCCATAAGCACTGAAGAAGTGTGTGGCCATGACATGCACTTTCTCAACACATTGTCGTTCCTCGGCAAAGAGGGTTTTGACAAGCGAGGAGTGCCACTGCATGGCCAGATCTCCGAAATTGCGTGTGTGTTTACGAGAGACCAGAAGTCATCTGTTGCCAAGGACCCAATACTCATAATTGAGCATGCATAGCATGTCGAAGGTTTTATCCCCTTCGGTACCATACCAGACATCCCTGGCAACCAGGGGGTCCTTACCATCATGGGCCATCAGTTCCCAGTCTGCATAGCACTGCAAGATACTGACACCCCCGTGGGCTTGGACGAAAGCCAATAAATCGGCGTCTGATATTTCCCTTAGAGGCATCAAACCTTCGGCTATATCATGGGAGAGTGGCATTTCAAAATTGCCCTTCTGCTGTAAAGATCCTAAAATGGCTGGGAGGAACTAGGAGACTAGGTTCTCTAGTCCTGGCCGTCAGGAGAGAGTGTGGGCACGATGTGTTTGCCCCAAAGAGATTCTGGGCAGAGGCATCCAGAAATGGAGCATCCGAGATGACTACAGATGGTCCCGAGGTCCGACCGAGGTGATGCGGCTGAAGCCGAGGTTTTAGACGGGGGGCTGGGACGTGCACCCGAGGTTGAGAGAGGAGTGGCCGGGACGTGCGGCCGAGCTTGACTGGTTAGCGATAAGGAGAAAGTGAATCCAAGCATTCCCGAGGTGGACAAAGAAGGGCGGTAGTGGAGAAGATGGGCGGCGGTGAAAATAGCGGACATGGGCGGTAGCGGCGGCGGTTGCGGAAGATAAAATGGTCGGTAGTCGTTCCAAACAGTCAGTGATGAATGTGAGCTAAAGGAAGCTGATTTCTAATTCTGAAGGACAAATCTTTATAGTCCCGGGCATTCCCGAGACTGTGAGATGTAGCGCGCATATTAAGGAACTATGTAGAGTGACATGCGACGAGAAATATTACATAATGGCCGAGTGGCGATTGTGATACATAGTAATTTGGAATATAGAAAAAGGGGCATTATGAGGGGGCCGATGGAATGGGCACGTGATGTATGGAAATGGACCGACCACTATAGCGAGGTGCCGAGGGTTCGGCCGTGTGCTCCGTGAGCTCAGCATCATGCGAAAATGTTCAGAGAGTGACGAGAAAAGGAGGCTGAGTTCGCAGAGCAATAGCAGGCTCCTGGAAAGTGTGAAAAACACCCGATGTAACCGTAGAGGCATACCATGCTCTACATCCGCAGGGGACTTGCTTCTGACTGTCCCCAGTCAGGTCCACCAGCTTAGTCAGCACAATGCGGAGTTTGGATTTTGCTCGGTTGTGGTGTCGAAGCCGTGTGTCGGTTACTCTCCTTCTTTCACTTCAACTCCCAACATCTCTCCCCAGTCGACGATGCCCCAATTCCAATCCTGGTTCAACAAGCAGCACGCACTCAACAATGCGGGCCTCCTCCACTGACAGGAGGTGCGCAAGCGGTTCAAGTCGGCCATGGAACATGTCGAAGCCATCGCCAAGTCGATGCCCGACGACAGGGAAGGTCTCGAGGAGGAGCAGGAGATGTGGGTAGGTGAGTTCGGTGACGCGATGGTGCATGGCATGTAGGCTTCAGGTCGACGCAATTACTAATGGCTCGGTAGGACCAATGGGACATGGCGCAAGCCGAGGCTGAGGCTCTCGGGCTCGACACCGAGCTCGAGGCTGACGCCAAGGTTGTGGTCGTCGACACGGAGCACATCCAGGCCAAGTGGCTGGAGCGTGCAAGGTAGAGGGAGGTGGCATCCAGGGCCACAGAAGAGGTACAAGGGCTGGCCCCCATGCAGGGGACTGTGATGGACGTGGAGGAGGTCCAGGCCGTGGGTGGTTGCTCAGTCGCGTTGTCGAGCCAAAAGGTACGTCGGGAGGGTTCTGAGCACGGGCGAGTACTGATGGATAGCAGCGGGGGTGCGAGGATGACAATGACAATGAGGTCATGTCAGCTGTCGTGCTGAAGAAGCGGACAACTGCCAGCGTGTCTGACACTGAACGCCTGGGCCCGTGCGTGAAGTGCGTCAAGGTCAGTGAAGCCGGGTCCTGCATGAAGGGTACTGGTGCCGCGTGCGTGCGGTGCCAGTCCCACAAGATTCGCTGCAGCTGGTCGACCGATCGCGCGACCCTGAAGAGGCAGATGCCGGGGACGATGCCTGCGGCGCTTCCGGCCGCCAGTCGCGTGGCGGTGGTGATTGCGTGAAAACCAGGTAAGTCCCTCAGTTCGAGGCTTGCTACCAGCTGACCGTTCAGCAGGTGCTCGGCCAATCCGTGCGACTGCCAAAGCTCCCCGAAAGTGGGCCGAGTTGCCGGTCCTGGTCAGCGATGAGGAAGAGGGTGACGAAGAGACCCCGGTGAAGGGCAAGGGCAAGGGCAAGGCGAAGGAGGTTCCGCCCCTGAGCTAAACGACCATCAAGCCCTCGGTCAACAAGGCCCAGAAACAGCTCGTGCACCGCCTCAACATGACGTACGCGAAAATGTACCAAGTCCGAGGCAGCCTCAAGGCGCTGGAGGTGGAGCTGGAGGAGGTGATGGACGAGTCGGCCGAGATCATCGGCGAGCTCCAGGGCCTCAACCTGTAGTAGCGCAAAATGTAACGTCCATAGAATGTAATATAAATGCATGATTCCGAAAAGGGGAGGAAAGAAATAAGAGAAGTAAAAGAAGAAAAAAATGTCCTTGTGTGGGGTACTGCCCGACTTGTCTTTCTCAGTCGGCTTGCAACGTCTATCCCTGCCGATGGTTTCTCTGATTTTTCAGTAGTGTTTGGTCTTAGTTCTATGAGAGGGGAAAGGCAACGTGCGCAGTCTCGGACGTGTTAGAAGCAAAGGTGGCCCGAAGGCTTGGCATACATGAGACCTGAGATGAAAATAGAAAGGAGATTTTTTTTTTTTTTTTGAGTGATGTATAGTATGATGAGGAGGGTTGTGTCTGTCTGTTTTAGTTCGTTTTTTGACTTTATAGATGCGAGTGAGATGAGAGATCGCCGGTCGAAGCCTGGGGTTAAACAGAGTAAAAGAAACGTCCTCGGTAGGTAGTGAGGGAGTCTAGGGTTGCTCGAAAGCATCTGAATCGTCCTCGGCAGGCTCTTCTACGTCTTCCCCTGCCATCCTTTCTAAATTGTCGTCATCTAAACCTGTAAGGTCAGTCGCGGTAATGGTAGAGTGCATTCGGGGGTAGTAAGGAATGAGGCAAAATGCCATGTATTGCAGCTTTGAGACTGCCCCGTCCAACTTGGCCAAAAGGTAGGATCCTCCGGTTGTCCTGCGAAGGACGACCATCGGCCCAAGATACCTTGGCTTTGTCTTTCGGTTCAGCTCCTTCTCTATGCGCATGTTTCACATGAGGACAAGGCTTTCTGCGCGAAAGTCGAAGTCCTTGATCTGATTTTTAAACATGGCTTCGAAGTGTCTGATAGAATCGAACCGAGCCTTTCGAACTCAGTCCGCGATGGCTGCGAGGTCGTCGGGCCTCTTCTGCAGCTGCCGAGCGCACCATGCGACAAGGCCGGTTGGTGATAGGGGGTCGGCATCTAAAGGGGGAATGAGGAATGTTGCCTTGGTGTGATCAAACGGGAAGAGGGGCTCGATGCCATGAACCATGAAATAGGGCAAAAGCCCAGTTGACTGAAGCACTATAACATGCTCGGCCCAAAATACCAAGTGTGCAGCAGTATGCCAGCGTGACTCCCCCCCCTCGGAAGTTTTAATGATGGCCTCCCGGACATCATAATGACATCATTCAACCACCCCATTTGCTTGGGAGTTATAGGGGGAGATGCGGATGTGCTGAATGTGATAGCAGTCCGCAAGGACATCTAGAGCAAGAAGAAAGGTGGGACCGTTGTCAGTAACAATTTCCGAGACGGGCCCCCAACGGCAGAGGATATCTTCGAAAATAAAAGAGGCGAGCGCGGAAGCATTCTCGGACCGCAACATACGCCACTCTGGGTAAGCAGTCAAGGCACACCGAGCTTGGACAATGTATCGGTAGCCACTCAAATGGGGCATCAATATTGTGTCCAAGTGGGCCTTGCGAAAGAGACCTCCGATGATCAGTATGGTGGGGGGAACATGGAAACGATTGTTCTGCCAAATCTGGCACTTGTGGCAGGTGCACACAAACCATTTGACGTCATCGACTAACATCGGCCACCAGAAGTGCAGGAGCAAGCGCGTCTGAACCATGAAGACACCCTTGTGCCTGAGGTCATCGTGAGCTTCTCGAATCAGTTCGTAGTGACTGTGCTCGAGCGTGACTAGCTGATGGCGGCCATGTGGTTCCCAATGCCAAAGGGAGCCATGGAGGAGGAAGAATTTTGTCGCTGAATTGACGAAGGTTTGGAACTCTGCATCGGAAAGGTCAGCAGGGCACTCACAGGACTCGAGAAAGTCGCGAATCTGGCGAATCCAGGCTTCCCAAGCTGTGGCCTTGGCCAAACGCGGTATAGTAGGCAAGTCCAGCAGCACATCTGGCTTGTTAGAAGATGAAGTAAGGATAGAATGGTAAGGCAGGTGCGAAGAAAGAGGTGCAGGGTCCTCGGTAAGGGTCAGTCTATAAATTGAAACACCAGGGCCCAAATGCAAAGAAGGCACGGCGTGTACCACGGAGCCCCGAGGAGCGGCTCGGTCATTAAGCAATGTAATCGCAAATGAGTACGAGTCATCCAGCCATTCCTCGATGTCGTCATCATCAGTTGGATCATCATCAGATGGAGGGCACCGAGAGAGGCCATCGGGCCCGACATGCTTCTCAGCAGATATGTGCTGAAGCTCGAAATGGAATAATAAAATGCTGGCGATCCAGTGGTTGATGGTCGTGTTCGGCTGTAGGTTGGGATTGTTGATCATTCCTTTGACATACTTGGCGTCCATATCGACGACGAGGTTAGGAACACCGAAAATAAAAATGCGAACTGCCTGAAGGGCGCGAAAAAGGCCGTAGAGTTCAAGTTTGGCCTGCGAATAATGGCTTTCGACAGTCGTGAGGGAAATAGAACCGAAACGATTGGGATAGCATTTGCCATCGTTGCCTTCTTGCGAGAGGATAAACCCGACTGCGATGACCAAGGTGTCTACAGTGAGGACAACTTCTCGGCCTGACTCATAGTCTAAGCGGCGGAGCGCAGGGGACTTGATGATCTCATCCTTGAGACAAGTCATTGCTTCACATTGTGCATTACCCCATTCGAAGGGGACACCTTTTCGGGTTAAATTGACGAGTGGCCAAGCAATGGCCGTGAAGTCTCGGATAAAGATACGTATGACGCCGCAGGTGCCGAGGAACCCACAAACCTGCGTCAAGGTCTCGCACTCAGGCCAGTCCCTAATCTTCTGAACTTTCGCCTCGTGCAGCACTTGGCCTTTGAAAGTGCACTTGTGCCTGACGATCGTCGCGTCCGGGGTGGCAAGCATGAACTTCTTCGCAGAGATGGTGACGTTGACGTTCTGGAGGCATTGCAGAATCCTGTGGACAACGATTAGGTGGTTCCAAATGAATTTTCGGATGCCCAGGTTCTCAGGTATGGTCTCATAAGTACCATCCGAGCGTTGGTAGCAGGTGGTTTCAGATTTGACCAGTAGGTCATCGATGAAAGGCATTGTATGGTGGGGGATTTCGTCCTGTAAAATGAAGGCCATATCGGCTTGATAAACCTGAATGGTGTTAGTGTGTCCCATCGGAAGAGTGGTGAGATGGTGGGGACTGAGGAGACTATTGAACGTAGTCATGTCCCGAGACTCGGTGTGGAGCGGGCGCTGATCGTAACCAGTGAATAGGTCCATCATCCTGTATACCGCGTAGCCGGTGAATGACTTGGCGAGGTGCTCAACAAAGGGCGGAACTGAGGAGTCACAGACGGTGACCGTGTTGAGAGGTTGGAGGTCGTGTACGAGGCGGAGCATCTTGCCATCTTGCTTGAGCACGCAGAACCACCGAGATCGGTAAGTGGCAGCAGATGGTTCGTACACTCCTGAGGTGATTCGGTCTTTGATGATTTGGATCGCTTGATCCCAGGACGACGGGGGAATTGGGATATTGCGCAGTATCCAAGGCATATGGGATACTGTCAGAATCTTGACAGGTGGGAAGTAGTGTTCATCTAGGTGACCACGCTTGGCCGGTACCCAAGCGAAAGCTGTCTCGTGGTTGCGAACAACCCACTGGACGAGTTTCAGCTCCTCGGGCCACAACCACTTCGTGGGATTGAGGTCGAGCGCATCAGCGCATTCCTGTGTGTAACGGTCCCCAGGCACGAAGGCCAGGGGGTGAGTTGGCAAGGGTATAAGACCGAAAAGGGGCTTGGCAGGCAGGCGTCGAATCGGTCGGTATTCCTCACTAAGAGGACCGATGACGGGCCGAACCTTCTTTGCCACTGGTTTGTAAGCCAGCGTGTGCGAAACAGAGTCAAAAGAATAAGTCTCGGAAAGTGCGAGAATATGGGGAGGCAAAAGAGAAGACTGCATAGAAGAAAGAAATGAGTATGGAATCACAGGGTCTGATGCATTATGGTCCATTCTAAATTCAGCAGCTCGAACGGGAGAAGGAGAGCAAGAGTGGATGAATGCGAACGAAGACAGATGTGACACTCCCTGACCTCTCGGTGGATCATCAATGTCTAAAAATCCGACTTGGGTGCGTGGGTATGGCTTTCGCATGCCAGCCCATTTCAGCACCGAGGGCACCCGTTAGTCCAGGGGTGGGTCAGCAGTTTATACATTTTTCCATTGTTCGGGTCGGTGAGGGTGACAGTTGCACTGCCATCTGGGGTCTCATCGGTAGT
Organism: Spongispora temasekensis; assembly: GCA_038094675.1. Taxonomy (NCBI): domain Eukaryota; kingdom Fungi; phylum Basidiomycota; class Agaricomycetes; order Boletales; family Boletaceae; genus Spongispora; species Spongispora temasekensis. Next base: position 10,803 of record JBBPUL010000864.1, read on the forward strand.
GGCACTGAGGAGACTCATGAATGGCCAGCCGAGTAACATATCGAAGTGGGCCTGTTGCACCACTTGAACCTGCAGGCAAACCTCGCCAGCACTGAGGTCTAGGTGAAGGTTCTCGACTACACCGAGGGTAGTGTTGGTGCTAGTGTTAGCATTTGACATGGTTATTATATGATCCAAGCAGATGGGCAGACCGAGTGTCTCCCAAATCTGCTTCAGCATGGCGATGATCTTGGATCCTGAGTCGAGAACCGCTTGGAGGGTCCTTTCAGAACCGACCACTCGTACGTCGATGGATCGAAGAGGGAGGCTATGATGAGCTACAATGAGCCCATCATTGTTGGTGTTGAGCTTGTCGCCCCACTCACACTGAATGGCCTCAGGGTCGTGGCCCAAGAGCTTGTTCACCTGGACTGTGTGCATCGCAAGCGGGATGCGCTTCGAGGTGGTCAAATCTTTGAGCTGTTGGTGAACATCGGTAGCGACCGACAAGAGGTCCTTAAATGGTACCAAGACCGACGTGTCGAGTACTCGGTCCAACACGTGCTTGGGCACGGCGTTGTCTTCGAGGGGAAAGAAATATCTAAATTGCCCAATAGAGGCAGTGGGGGTGGAAGCGTTAGCTCTGGTAGATGAAGGAGGAACATTACAGGATGCGGGGTTGAATGGTGCGACAGGCAGGGGTCGCGAGGGAACAGACAATGAGGCAGGTTTAGAAGGCCCAGATGCAGTGTGCGAGGCCTCGACTGCGGGTAAGACGATTTCGTCGGCAACCGAGGCTGCCCGAGGCGTGGGGTGAGTAGGCCTTCGAATGGGTATTTCTACACCGTCGAAGCAAACTCGCTTCCCCTTATCCTGTTTGTCATGCTGAAAATTGGCCCATGCTTGGGCAATATATGCCTGAAACTCAGGGTCAGTGAGGACGGGGTCCGACTCGTTACTAGGCTCGGTGTCAAGTTCAGTTAGGAATACCGACGGCTCGATGTCTAAAACCGCGTCGGTATCGGGGAACAAAAGTGAGAGGATTCCCGTCGTGACGGAAGATGAAGGTGTAGGAGCGGGGGTCGGTACGACCAGTCAGTCTAAGCAGTCACGCAGGCATCTGGTACCCAGAATTCTGGGAATGCATTTGCCGTCGGGCATGCACAAGCGGCCGTCGGTCCCGCGGGCTGCCCATTCAGAAGCGACATAACTGTCAACGTAAGAGCAAGATCCCATGAAGTGGCTAGGGTCCGCACAGAATGCACAGCTTCAGGGTGCACTTTGCTGGAACTGTGTGTACTCCTGCTTGACGACAGGAGGGGCGAAGCTGGGAATAGGGGCTGCCGGACGCAGGGCCATACTGGCAGGGGCAACCGAGGGGCACACGAAGGAAGGTGCCAGTGGTACCGAAGAATCCCATGTGGAGCCTTGCCTGGCCGTGATTGCCAAGGCTGCGGCAGATGGGAACTGTGAGGTGGCTGCGCTGGTGAGTAAAAACTCAGCAGCTTCAACGGTGTCATCCATGGGGTATGGTTTGTGGGGATGGTGGTTCTGCTTAGTAAACATGAGGCAGTTCCGAACCTGCGCTTCTAGGTCAGCAGGAAGGCCGAGCATAAAAATAGTGTTGCGGTTGAGCTCGGCAAGCTTTCCTCCATCGATCAGCATCTTAGTAATCTTTCTGAACTTATGACTGTAATCGCCGAACTCTTCCAGGGTCTGCATACTACTTTCTCAGGATCCCTGAACAAGTATCTGTAAGTCTGCAAACGTATAACGATTGGCTTCGCAGCCAGGGTATAACTTTTTTACGGCAGCCACAAATGCTGCCCAAACTGCGGGGATGGCAGATGCTTCCGGGAGCTGCTCCCATCCATCTGACTTGTCGTAGTCGGCGTAATGGATAGCAGCATGGATTCTCTGAGCCTCAGTAAGCTGTGAAGCGTCGGCAAGCTGCTCGACATCCTCAAGGAAGCGCGGCAAGAGTGCAGCCTTGCCCGAGAACTTCGGGGCATTGTTCGTGCCTTGGAGGGGCATCTGGGGGGCTTGATGGGCCATTGGTAGATTCGGTCTCAGTGGTAGTGCAGAAAGGGGGTTCGGTAGAGGGACAAGAGGGGGTGCTGCGACGTGTTGAGCCAGGGTACTGGTCCGGTTCGGAGTGAGGCTAGGTGGTATCGGTGAGTTTCAGTAGGAGATGCACGAGGCGTCGAGTAGATAGGAAAGTGATGGGGAGGATGAGGAGTAGGAGATAGGCTCTCACTCTCTACAAGAATACCTACACCATCAAACTGACTTGACACTCCTCATAGAAACTCATCTGTGTCATCTCTGGCCACCACCTTAGCTGGGTTTGCAGCATTACTGTAAAACCAGGAAATACCTGGTTTATCACTGGCACAAGAGACCACATCATAAAGAACCTCACTTTAGGTGCACTCAAACTCTTTTTGACCTGCTACATCTCCACCATACATGGCCTGGCTGTTGTTATGATAGGTGCAAGTAGCATCAGCTGTAGACTCAATATGCAACCTAAAGCTGTGAGGCAAAGATGACGGGGGTAGGTCCTGAGCACAATGCACAGAGACTAGTCACTACTCTGCATTGGCAAGTATGTAGTGACATTGAAGATAAAGATAGAGTATCCTCAAGCAAAGACACTGTGAGGCTTAGTAGTTCAAAGGGAGAGCAGAGGAGAGTGAGAGGGTCAAAGATGCAATAGATTGCTATCTCGAGTAGGCTCAAGCTAAGGATACACTGCCTGTGCTATGCCCTATTTATACGTAAGAGTCCTGTGCACAGACCAAGCAGTGCTACAACTCAATAAGAGAGGAGTCTAAAAGGAGTAACTGGAGATAAGTGGAAATGAGTCATGCACAGCATGAAATGAGTCAGAAGGCTGTGCATGATAGAACTACATAGAACATTATGGAACATGTGAGTCAGAGATAAGAGAAAGGGGAACACACAGCCGTAATGCTGACTGTGTGTGTTTTAAGTAATATAAGGCAGAAAGAAGTGAGAGCAAAGAAAGAGAAAAAGGGGCCAATCATAACATTACCCCCTTAGTAGGGTCAAAACCC
>JBBPUL010000865.1:0-13860 GCA_038094675.1 Spongispora temasekensis
ACGTGTGCTATTCCTATCTTTTTTTTTTTTTGTTATTTTTGTTTTGTTCTGTTCTTTTTTTTTTTTTTTTTTTTTTTTTTTTTTTTTTTTAATGAATACAACAACAAACAGGGTAATACAAGTTTATACATAATCAATACCCATTTCCTTTTTCACTTTCTTCTTACATCAGACGGATCTAACATGCACTTTGGGCCTGAGGCTCTATGAAATGCTCTGAGCAAAGGCTGAAGTAAGAGCATGCACATTCATGCATTTGCATAAGTCTACATATGTACATATGCATATATGCCACATACATGTTGATTAACATGTCATTACCATTGTTAGCATCTTCACATGGTGACATGTCAGCAAATGCATTTTCATCATTGTTGACCTTGTGTCTACTATTGGACTGGTAGTTGGCATGATTTGCAGTGCATCATACTCATCATTGTTCTTATCATCAACATGTCTTCTTTTATATCCATTGGTGTGGCTCATGGTGTGTTGTCAATGATGATATCAGCATCTTGGCATGGAGGTGCGTTGACTGACATGTTTTTATCATCCTCATGTCTGCCATTACACTATTAGTTGATGTGTCAGCCTCATTGTCATCCTAGTCATTGATATGTCTGCTGTCATACCCATTGGTATTGTTCATGGTGCATTATCATTGTTGGCATCTTTGTGTAGGAATGCACAGTTGGTGCATTCATAGCATCCCATCCTCATTGTCATCTTTGTAGCTGACATGTCTGCTGTTGTGTCTGTTGGTATGTCATCATCATCAGTGGCATTTTCATGCAGGGATTATCATGTGTGCACATTGATCAACATGTCTGGTGGCATGTCATCATTGGGGTTGTGTGAAAGTGCATTGGCCAATATGTTGTTGTCACTGTGTCTGCCATCATGCCAATTGGTGCAGTTCTAGGCATGTCAACATCATAATTAGCATCTTCGCATGTGCATATGTTGGCCAACATTTGGGGGCCAGTTGTCCTCAATTTCACCCTCTTCACATGTATGCATACTAGATGACATGTCTATCATCTCTGCATATATGCCATTTGCTGATTGCATTGTCATTGCCTTTTTCATGTGTGCACTGGAAGATGAGGTTGGTCAGTGAACTATAATGGATGGGGCTGAGAAAATAAGGCATACATATATGTACATAATGCAAGATGAGAATGGGTGGGCATGTGAGGGTGTGTGTACATGCTGCATGATGGAGAAGAGATAAGGATGGGTAAGGGCATGTGGGATGTGAGCTGAGATATGTATAAATGGAGTTAAAATAAAAAAGGAGCATGAAAAAAGGAGGCTTAGCACCTTTGTATGCATGTGCATTGGTCAACAAGATATCACCATCATTGTCATTATCAATGTATTCATCTGGTGAGTGTCATGGCTGTGTTAGGACATTGGGCTTGGCTCAGACTCAGCAAAATCCCAGGCCACTGCTTCTGTAATGCCCTAGTTATTCGCTGCCAGTATGTATGTTCTTAGTGAACTGCATGGATAAACTCATGGGTATTCTTGACCTAACCCATACCCATACATGAGAATTATAAAATCTAACCCATATCCATACCCATGATGGATAAACCTAAGGATAACTCTATGGGTATCTATTTTGAGCAACAAAAATACTAGACATGAATTAGCTAGTAGCAGTAAAAAAATAACTAGTCTAATTCAATACCATCTCAATCCTCTTCCAAGACAACATCCTCATCTTTCATAGCCTTCTCTAAGGCTGCTAGCTTCTGGAGCTCATGATGTCTCATAAATATATCTACATTCCAAGAACCAAGGCATAGGATAGTACAAATTGACTGACTTGATAAGTGGTTGTACATATGGGATAAAATCATTCAGCCATGGCTAAACAAACACTTGACATCAACAGATGTATCTAGTCTAATATATTAACATCCAAATATCAGTAGTAAATCTATTTCCACATACCAGGGATACTAAAATAGTCCAATGCCATCTGATAAAGGCAAGAGTAGGTAGCACAGTGATTATTCCACTACTAGATCACACTTTTGACATTCCCTCTCTTCCCCAAGTGCAAGGTAGGAGTCTGGCTCATTGACTGGACACAACTACTCTGCAAAAGCTGGAAGATTATCAAATATATTTGAATTACTAGTCTACATCAATACTACATTGGCATGTTAGTATGATGTGTGAGCACAGTTGAATGCTCATCCTTTCAAGGTCCAAGTCATCATCTTTGGCTGCTATGGTTGTGGTGCACAGGCTGTGTCACATAGCTTTCATCAAATGTGTCATGAACAATATGTCAGGCTGTTTCAATCCATGCCAGCCTCTAATGAGCATCTTGAAAGTATTTCAACTTATGGCAAGGATGTAGTGATGTGGTACAGATTTGAAGCATCCATAAGCAAGTAGTAATGATTGAGGGTTGCCATTACTAGTTGCATGGCTGCTTGAATGATGGAGTTGACAGATTCCTTGTCAAGTATCTTGTCAGTGAATGAGTGATCAATATGATCCATAGCTGGAATCACCATGGCAAGATTCAGAGTATCACATGAGAAAAACAGTATAGTACCCTTGAGATTTTGTGTGACCAGAAGGTTAGTTACTGTCATGTTTCAGATTGAGGTGACTGGTGCACCTTCAGTGTGTCATACAACTGCCCTAACAATACCCAATCATGGCTGTCCAAGCCACAGTTGGTAAGCTTCAACTTCCATTTGTTAACAATAGCATCTATAGGCTCACAGTATCATAAGACAAAGTCAGCCATATCAAAAGTCAAATTTCAGTGGATGGTAACATCATGGGGGATTATTCTGACTGGCATCTGGAACTCCTCCACTGTAGCCTTCCACACTGGCAGAAGAATGGTGGTTGAATGGATGATCTTGAAGGCCAGCTTTCAAATCTATCAATTGGTCATTCAGTAGTACATTTTCCCTTGTTTTCTTTTGGAACTTACTCTGACAAGAATTGATTTCAGTAGACAAGATGTGTCCCTCAAGCTCCATGTGTTCATCCACACTCAACAGCTCAACATCAACAATCCATTCTTCAAGTTCATCCTCTCCTTTCTCACTATGGCCCTTTGGATCATCCTCAACATCCTCAATGTTCTGGCACACCAATTCCTCATTCTCACCCAGGTCTATCACTTCCCACACAGTCTTAACATCAACACCAATTTGGCCACCTTTCTTTCTTGGTGAGTCAAATGGGTTTAGCAGACTTTTCATGACTAAGTTAGTAATGTGAAGAACACATCGCACATGGCTGGTGCTTCTGCCAAAATGGGCCACCAAGTCGCCCAGTTGCTCCACTATTGTATTGTTTGATAATGCATTATCCATTATCACCCAATATCTGTCAGTGTACATGTCATTCAGATATGTCATGTGTTGAGCTTTCTTTCTACCTTATTTGATATCTCAAGTTTATTTAGAATATCCACAAATGTCTTTACAAGAGTGTTGCCAGAGTGTGACTGAAATAGATGTGCACTTAGAAAGGTACATTAATATAGTTTTAGTGTGCCTATCTTTGCTACCTCAACCACATCCAGAATATATGAGTGCGGTTTACCATCCAAAGCAAAGTGGACAGCAAATGCAACAAGTGTCTTGTAGTTTGATGAAGTACTCCATTGTAAAGATGAGCTCACCATCTTATTCCTGGTAAGAGATTCATTACTGTCTCTTATTGAATGGTACAAACTGCCCTGTAATGCTTTAGCAATATTGTTGCATGTGTGCTTGAAGATGATCTTGACATCCTGTGATACAGTGTGTGGATAAGGTAAGTAAAGTTCAGGGCATCCAGTCTTCATCAGGAACTGAAATGCATGGTCTTTGACAATGTTGAATGGTTGTAGTTCCTCAACAACCCACTGAACAATCTCCATTTGCATTTTAGCTTTGGTCAGCTGCCTGTTGGAGTATGTGATTTTTCCGATGATATTTAATGCAGATGGAAGTGAATCACTGGACTAATAATGTGTGATAGCATTGTGTGCACCTTTGAGAGTAGAAATCCAGCAGATACTGTATAATTCAGTGCTTAAATGCCCCAGCAAGATTTAACATGCTTGTACATATTACCAGTGGATGTTCTGTCTGATTTGTCAAGATACCAGTGCACTATCTGCTTGCAGCACTTGCCAAGGCATTTAAAGATGTGACAACAACAGCCACAAATATACTGAATATCAGGTAAGGGACTGTAAACAGCATAGATGGGGGATGTCCAGTCCTTCATCATATGTGCTTATGGCCATTAGCAATGTGCACATGCTGATAATTTCTGGTTTTAGCACACCTTGTTTATCTGAAGATCTTTCAGCCTCTTCTTCAGATAGTTGTGGAGTAGTGAGGTCCTGTTGAGTAAAGTCTTGGACCTTAGATGAAGGCATTCTACTATGCCTATGTCTGCTCAGCATGGTGCTGGCCTCATCTTCAGTTTTATCAATGTTAGGTGGTACTTGCTCATGCTGATTGAAGTGGTCATTGTGAGTATGCTGTTTCTTGCTAGGGCTATAGGCATCTTGCTGCTTGCATTTGTGACTCTGGTTAAGAGCAGTCACAGCTTAGTCTGTGTGTAGGGACCCTTACAATAAATAGCACATAGATACTCAATGTAACTCCAGCTTGAGTCTACTTGGGATTGCAATCTATTACATCTTTGACTCTCTCACTCCCCTCTGTCATTCTCCTCCAAACCACTAGGCCTTATAGTATCTTCACTCAATAATACTCTGTCTTCACTCCTTATTGTTGCTACATACTCACCTAGGTGAAGTAGTGACAGGTCTCTGTGCATTGCACTCAGAACTCATATTCTCATCCCTCACCCTTGTCTGGCAGCTTTAGGTTGCCCATTGAGTCTATGGCTGATGCTACCCATGCCTGTCATAAAAGGCTCAAGCTCTATGAATTGCAGTTACCATTATTGTAATCTGCCACCATTTCCACTTCATATTGCATCCCCTCTGGGCTTAAGTACCAGACTTCTGTACCACCACCTTTGAATCCCTCCATCACTCTTTACTAAGGTGTATCTCATAGACAAGATACATACCCTTCACTATTGATAAATAGTATACCAATACCACTTGTCTCAATGACCAGCATAAATACACTGATCTGATAGCCAAACAATAACAGGGGTGAGCCTCCACCTACTACCATGCATCTCAGACCTACTCTGCCCCCACCCACAACCCTATCATTATGGATGTTGATGCCATCTCAATCCATAAACTCACTGAAGAGAAAAGGCAACACTGCCTTAAACTCAACCTCTGCCTTTATTGTTGAAAACCAGGGCACTTCTCTTGAAACTGTCCCATCTTCAAAGACCTTTCTCCTCATCCTCAAAAGGAAAAGAAGGTCATGAAAGCTGAGGAAGAAATCCCCAGCCTCATAGATGAAGAAGAAGACAAAGAATGACATGTAGAAGCTGTGACTATGCAGGATTTTTTATAGGAGAACTGTCTCAACACAAGTACCTATCTTATGTTTCTTATGTGCCTGTACTACATAGTATCTACATCCAATAGAGCTATGCATGTTTCCATGTGGCTTGTGGTACTCTTGTACACTCTCAAAGTTGTTGACTCACCAGCCCTCATTGACTTGGGAGTGGAGATATTTTTTCTCAATTAGGCCTTTGTCCAAAAACATTACTTACCTCATACCTGCCTTGAAACACCCATCTGAGTTTGAAACATTAATCAATTGGCCAATTCAAATGGCAATATCCTGTTCTCCACTGAGCTCTTTGTCTCTATCAGAGAAGGGTGTTGAAAAGTCGTGTGCCACTGGGAGGAGCACAACTGGTGGGTAAGGCATGACGACGTGGGCGGCAGATGTTATTCGTGATAGTGGATGAAGAGAAGTATGGTACAGCACGCCGCGAGATAATCTACGTATTATGTAAGCGAGTACAGTACGGAGGAGCGAATGATTCTCTCAACACACCCCCTGAATCATGAGTGAGTCCAAGTGAATAAAAGAAAGAATTATAGAATCAGAATAATAAAAGAAAAGAAGAATACACCCCCTGAATGTCCAAAAATCACCAAGAAAAGTCGAGGTCTTCGTCAACGAGATTAGCATGTGTTACGATCGGCCCCTTTTCTTTTCTTTCTTCGCTCTCTTTCACCTTGTATTACTTAAACGCGCACAGCCTTTTCCTTTGTCAGCATTCACGGCTGTGCGATTCCCTTATCTCCTATCTCTGACTCCTGCGTTCCTTGGCATTCCGTGTAGTTCTATCGTGCATAGCCTTCTGACTCGTTTCACGCCATGCATGACTCATTTCCCCTATCTCCAGTTACCGTATTCGGGTTTCTCTCTTCTCGAGCTGTAGCACTGCTTGGTCTGTGCGCAGGACTCTCTACATATAAATAGGGCGTAGCACAAGCGATGTATCTCCAGCTTGAGCCTACTCGAGATAGCAATCTATTGCGTCTTTGACCCTCTCGCTCCCCTCTGCTCTCCCGTCGAACCACTTGGCCTCGCAGCGTCTTCGCTCGAGGATACTCTGCCTTCGTCTTCGACGTCACTACATACTCGCCAAGGCGGAGTAGTGACTAGTCTCTGCACATTGCGTGTAGGACCTATGCCCCTCGTCTTCGTCTCGCAGCTTTAGGTTGCGCATCGAGTCTACGGCTGACGCTACCCACGCCTGTCGTAACAAAAGGCTCAAGCTCTTCGAAACGTGACTACCCTTGTTGTAGCTCGCAGCCATTTCGGCCCCTCCATCACCTCTGAAGCGGCGCCCCCGCCCACCACCACCATCGCCCCTCGTAACCTCTCCATCTTGGAGATCTACCACGCCCCCTAGTCCTAGCTCTGGAACCCCCACACCCCCTTCACCACTCACCCCGAACCCCCCACCTCCGATGTCTTCGAAACCCACCGAACTCCGCCTCGCCCAGCCCAAAGCCTTCACAGGCAAACAACGCGATGCCATGCCTTGGCTTCGCTCAGTCCTCCGATACCTCGCCGTCAACGTAGACGTCTATTCAATGGATGAGAAGAAGATAGGCTTCGCCCTGTCTTTTATGAACGATGGGAACGCCCTTACATGGGCCGACACCTTCACAGACAAAAGCATGCGAGGAACCAACATGACCCTTGGGTCTTGGGACGACTTCGTCAAGGAGTTCAAAGCCCACTTCGAAAGCCCAAACACCGCCGCCAACGCCCTGACCTGGTTGGCCACTTACCGCGTCAACGAGCGACGTGATGGGACGTTCCAACCATCCCTCAACCAATATATTTCAGAATTCCGCAACCAGGTCAGCTTAGCGGGACTCAACGAGGCAGCCACCATCTGCCATTACTTCTCCACGGGCATCCCCCCTTCGCTCTCAGAAAAGGTGTACCTTATGGACACCGTCCCCACCACCATCGACGATTGGATCAAGAATGCCTCTCGTCTTGACGATCAGCACAAACGTGCTAAGCTTGTCGCTCGCCAGCACAAGCACTCCTCGACCCCCACCTTTGTCCCTCACCCCACTCAGACCCCTCATGATAAGGACCCCAATGCCATGGATGTGGACGCCGTCCGCATTCCCAAACTCACCCCTGAAGAGCGAGAACGCTGCTTCAAACAAGGACTCTGCCTCCGATGCAGGAAATCGGGTCACTTTTCCAACAAGTGCCCCACCTTCAAAGATCTTCCCCCTCGCCCCAAGGCCGACCGAAAGGTCGCCAAAGCAGAAGAAGAAGTACCGGGCCTCATCAACGAAGACGACGATGAAGACTTTCACGTGGAGGCTGTGGGAGTAAAGGATTTTTGAAAGGGAGGACTCCTTCGACGCAAGTACCTCCCAAATGTTTTGTTTCTTGTGCGCCTGTACTAGTATCCACATCAAATAGAGCTATGCGTATCCCCATTCAGCTCGTGGTACCCTCGCACACCATGAAAGTCGTCGACTCTCCTGCTCTCATTGACTCTGGAGCAGAAATTTCTTGCCTTGACTGGGCTTTCGCCCGAAAACACCGTCTCCCTCGCACTCGCTTAGAACAACCCATCCGCGTTTGCAATGTGGATCAATCCGCAAACTCTAATGGAGACATCTTGTTCTCCACCGAGCTCTACGTCTCTGTCGGGGAAGGAGTTACCCAAAAGGTGCTCTTCTACCTGATGAACTGTGGCAAAGAGAACATCATCCTTGGCCTTCCCTGGCTTCGCCTCGCCAACCCAACAATTGATTGGGAAAAGCAGACCATCTCCGTCCCAGAGGTCCTCGATCAATCTGCAGACCTCTACCACGCCTACATCGCTGATCAAAAGCGACATGACTCCCACTACCGCACCCCACCTCTACGAGGATTCGGGGAAACTTCGATTCGGTGTGTCAACATGACTCCCGAAACCCACAGACACCTACACGCGTACCTGGACATCCAGTCTGAGAAACAGTGGCAACACCAAACCCTGAGCCACTATTCCATCAACGCGTCACTAGAGGAGGACCATATATCCTGCCCTCTGCTACCATCGCCCGCTATTCCAAAGCCACCAAACTTGCGGAAAAAGCAGGAACCCAGACCCAAGAAGTCACCTTGCCCCCGGAGTACTCAGACTTCGCCAAAGTCTTCGAGGAAAAAGACTGCGAGTCCCTTCCTCCATCCCGACCTTACGATCACAAAATCAACCTTGACGAGTCCTTTGTCCCGAAGATCGGGAAAATCTATCCTCTGTCTCCCGAGGAACAAAAGGTGACCGAAACCTTCCTGGACGAAAACCTTCGCTCTGGGAAAATTCGCCCCTCGAAATCCCCACAGGCCTCACCCTTTTTCTTCGTCAAGAAGAAGGACGGCAAACTTCGCCCATGCCAGGACTATAGGTACCTGAACGAACACACCATCCGCGATGCCTATCCCTTGCCCCTCGTCTCCGACCTCGTCGATAAGCTCAAAGGAGCTAACGTCTTCACCAAATTCGACGTCCAATGGGGATACAACAATGTACGCATCAAGGACGGCCACCAATGGAAAGGAGCTTTTATCACTCACAAGGGCCTTTTTGAACCCATGGTAATGTTCTTCGGCATGAACAACTCCCCGTCGACCTTCCAACGCTTCATGAATGACTCCTTCAGAGACATGATCGCCGAAGGATGGCTTGTCATCTATATGGATGACTTGCTTATCTTCTCCCCCGACAACGAATCACATACTGAGCGCACCCGCCGTGTCCTCCAGCGAATGATGGAGTTAGATCTCCACCTACGCCTCAACAAATGCAAGTTCGCCACTCCAGAGGTGGAATACCTCGGTATGATCGTCAAACCAGGCGAACTCGCCATGGATCCTGTCAAGCTCGACGGAATCGCCTCCTGGCCCATCCCAAAGAAAGTTAAAGACGTGCGCTCATTTCTGGGGTTTGCAAACTTCTACCGGCGCTTTATTCCTTCGTACTCTGACGTCGCACGACCTCTCATCGACCTGACTAAGAAAACCGCTGCGTGGCTTTGGACTCCCCAATGCCAAACCTCCTTCGACGAGCTCAAAAAGCTCTTCCTCTCCCGACCCATCCTTCACCTCCCAGACCTCTCTAGACCTTTCGCAGTAGCTACCGATGCATCACGAGACGCCACCGGTGCTATTCTCCTCCAGACCGACTCCAATGGGGACTGGCACCCCTGTTCCTACCTCTCTCAGTCGTTCTCCCCCGCAGAACGAAACTACGATATCTTCGACCGTGAACTCCTAGCCATCATTCGCGCTCTCAAAGCCTGGCGCCACTACCTTCGTGGCTCACAACACCCCATGCAGGTCTTCACGGACCATAAAAACCTGACGTACTTCCGCCAGCCTCAAAACCTCAACCGTCGACAAGTGCGATGGCTCCTCGATCTTGCAGATTTTGATCTCAAGATGACCCACGTCCCCGGTTCTCTACTCTCTGGCCCCGATGCTCTCTCCCGACGCCCCGACCGTCTCTCGTCCGAGTCTGACAACCAGGCCGTTACCTTACTCCCGGAAACCCTCTTCGTCCATGTCATTGACTCCGTCCTTGCAACCGCCATCCAGAAACACTCCGTCAACGATGAACTTGTCACCCGCCTCCGCGCTGACCTTGAAGGTCCCACCACCGCCCCCAATCTCCATACCCGCCTCTCCGATTGGCAATTCAAAGAGGATCTCCTTTGCTACCGGGACCGCATCTATGTCCCCGAGCCCGATCGCCTCTCTGTCATCGCTCGCGCCCATGACCACCCCTCCGCCGGCCACCCCGGCTACCTGAAAACCCGCCAGCTTGTTGCTCATGACTTTTGGTGGCCCGGCCTTGCTACCCAGGTTCGCCGCTATGTCGAGGGCTGCGCCCTCTGCCAACAAAACAAGGCAAACACACAATCACCATCCCCACTCTGTCACCGGCAAATCGCCGTTCTACCTCATGTATGGTTTCGAACCTCGTGCACTCCCCACGGTCCTCGCGGAAACGCCACTTCCAGCCCTGGAAGAACGCCTCAAGGCCCTATCCGCAGCAAGGAACGAGGCACTTGCTGCCCACGAACTTGCACGCCAGGTGATGGCATCCCGCACGCGCCGCTTGTTCACCCCATTCTCGAAAGGAGATAAGGTGTGGCTAGAAGCGAAGAACCTCAACCGCCGTATCGCGAACCCCAAATTCGCACCAAAAAGAGAAGGACCCTTCGTTATCATGGACGTCCTATCTCCTCTGACATATAGACTCCGACTTCCGATGACATGGAAGATTCACCCCGTGTTCCACGCTTCTCTCTTATCGCCCTATCGCGAAAACAGCGTGCATGGCCCGAACTTCCCGGCTCCACCTCCGGAGCTAATAGAAGGCGAAGAGGAATACGAGATTGAGAAAGTCCTACGCCACCGAGGCACACCACGCTCCCGCATGTTCCTGATCCGATGGAAGGGCTACACCGCGGAAGAAGACTCCTGGGTTCCAGAACGGAACCTGAAAAATGCAAAGTCCGCCCTGAGGGAGTATAAAGACCTTCACCCAAAGGCCTTCCCTCCCTCAAAGCAATAGCTTCCTCCTTCAACAACGCCCTCCACCGTCTTCGCCCCCTCGCCCCTTCGTTTCTCCTTTAGCATGTCTAGCAATGTCTCAACCGTATCCCTCTCGTCGCCTTCTTCCCTGTCCATTTCAATACCTCCTACGGAGGACCATCTTACTTCGCCGTCGCGCACCCCTTCTCCGTCGATGGCCAATGCTCCTCATCATGAGGATGCTGTGGTACTGGCAACAAACGATCTTCCCCCTAGCCCGAGCCCTGTATATACTGTCCCCGTCCTCGACCCGCCCGCCGACTCCCCAACCCCAGTGATTTTGGTCGACATTCCCCTCCACGCCCATGCCCTCCGGTCCTCCGACCCTACCGACGATGAGCGTGGCACCCTCCATGAATATCTCACTGACCCCCACATGTTTACGGGGATTTTCGCCTTCACAGACCCCTCCTCCGTCTTCTTTCTCCTTTATATGGTTTATCTCCAGTTGGAGCGTCTCCCCCACCTCTTCCAGGCCCTCATCGGCAACGAACACCGCACCACCGCCCTCACCGGGGCCTCCATTCGCAGCATCCATTCCAGGATCATCGGGCACATACACGACCTGGCCCATCAGCTGGGTTACCTAGAGTTCGTCCAAGATATCGATCGATACCTCTGGGAGACTGCTGCGGTCACCATCCCCACCAGTATCGCTATCCGCGATCATAATATCCGCTCCCCCTCTCCGACAGTTTCGGAGATCATTCGCGATTCCGTCCTGGCAACCAACGAAACCCCTAGCACATCATCCTCCCCCCTCGACCCCATGGAAGCTCTGGCCATCGACGCCCTCCAGGCCCGCTTCGATCGCATTCAAGAAGCGAGGGTCCAACGTCGTATCCTGCAGGGAGACTTACCCTGCCCAAGCGACCACCGCCGATATCGCGACTCATGTTTCGTCTGTCACAGGCTCGGACATATCCGGGTCCACTGCCCTCACTACACTTGCCCTTTCTGCCGCCGTCGTTCCCCGGGTCACACCCAGGCCGCTTGCCCCTTCCGAAACCGCCGCTCCCCGCCCAGCTCATCCTCGTCCTCTGCCTCCTCCCACAGTTCTCACCAATCCCGAGGGTCCTTTCGGTCCCGCGCCTCCAACACTTCCCGCCGCTCTCAGCGCTCTGGCCGCGCGCTTCCAGTACCTCCGCCTAGGTCCCCACCAACATTAGAGGAAGACGACGATTTCCTCTTCGACTCGGTCGGAGAAAGCAACATGTGCGGATCACCCGTAGGGTCTTGCCGCGGTTTGTAAAAGAGGTCTCACTAGAGTTTCGACCCTACTAAGGGGGTAATGTTACGATCGGCCCCTTTTCTTTTCTTTCTTCGCTCTCTTTCACCTTGTATTACTTAAACGCGCACAGCCTTTTCCTTTGTCAGCATTCACGGCTGTGCGATTCCCTTATCTCCTATCTCTGACTCCTGCGTTCCTTGGCATTCCATGTAGTTCTATCGTGCATAGCCTTCTGACTCATTTCATGCCATGCATGACTCATTTCCCCTATCTCCAGTTACCGTATTCGGGTTTCTCTCTTCTCGAGCTGTAGCACTGCTTGGTCTGTGCGCAGGACTCTCTACATATAAATAGGGCGTAGCACAAGCGATGTATCTCCAGCTTGAGCCTACTCGAGATAGCAATCTATTGCGTCTTTGACCCTCTCGCTCCCCTCTGCTCTCCCGTCGAACCACTTGGCCTCGCAGCGTCTTCGCTCGAGGATACTCTGCCTTCATCTTCGACGTCGCTACATACTCGCCAAGGCGGAGTAGTGACTAGTCTCTGCACATTGCGTGTAGGACCTACGCCCCTTGTCTTCGTCTCGCAGCTTTAGGTTGCGCATCGAGTCTACGGCTGACACTACCCGTGCCTGTCGTAACAGCATGTCCCTTGTCTGGACAGTCCTTAGCATAGTGACCATTCTTGTCACACTTGAAGCAAGTGATGTTTGCCCAAGAACGAGTGGCGAAAGCAGCATCAGAGCCCACAGGTTCACCAGCAAGAATGGATGCCTTGTAATCATCGAGTTGCTTGCAACTGAGGTGATGCTCTTCCTCGTTGAGCAGACAAGAGATGGCAAGGTCGAGGGTGAGCTCATCGGGTTTGACAGCATCAAGGGCAACGACAACAGAGTCATACTCAAAGGGGAGACCAGAAGTGAGGATGACAATGGTGAGAAGGTCTGGTAACTGGATTCCGATGTCTTCCACGAGATGCGCTTGAGTCTTGACATCACCGATTCATGACGCGATGGACTGGTTGGGGCATTTTTCCATACGGGAGAACTTGCGCATAGCTGCAAGCTGAGTAGAAAGCCCACATGCATGATGAACACTAGCAAGTGTGTCCCAGATGATTTTGGGGTCGTCTCCATGGACATAGATGATTTGGCTGTCATCTACAGTACATACAACGTGATCTTGGCAGTGGCTTTGAGTTGGTGTAGCATAAATGCTTCGATCTCCGTGGTAGAGGCAGTGCTTGGATTGGGTGCGGTTGCCTTGCCTGACACAATGCTCCAGAGGTTGGTACGGATGAGTAATGCATGCATATGCACATGCCAGGTGAGGTAGTTGGTCTCATTGAGACGCGGCATGATGGTGGTGCTGAGGACAGTTGTCATGGTACAAGAAAGAAAGTAAACGAGTGTCGAAAGTGGGAAAAGGATGGATATACAGTGGCTTAAAAAAGTGTCCCAATGTTGGGTCATTTTGGATAGTGTTGTATTTTGTAAAATAACTACAACAAATAAAGACAAACACTTGCAGGGTCACTGGTAGCCCTAACCTCTTACAGCATTATTGCTCCCTA
>JBBPUL010000866.1:0-13857 GCA_038094675.1 Spongispora temasekensis
TTCCACGACGCCTTCATTCGCTACACCATGCCCTCGCCAAGCTCCTTTCTCCCCTCGTGAGTCCTGCCCTCCTCCTAACTACCGGGTGTGCCGCTAACCGCCGCGCGCGTCGTCGCCCACTCCTACCCCTGGGGTTCGCAGCTCCCGCCAGCCCGGCAGGTGACGGCTTCCGGACCGGACCGGTGAGCGCTTCGCGCTCTCGCCCACACACTCTCTCCCTCTCTCCTTCGTCGTCACACTCCTGTAGCCTACCCGTAGCGTACCCTCCCCCAATACATTCTTTCGTGAGTGCATCCTCTGACGTCCAAAGACTTCATCCTTTGGCACCTTAGGTTGCACATCAAGTCTATGACTGACACTGTATTACTTAATGTGCACAGCCCTTTGATTAGTCAGTAATCTTTTATCTCTGACTCAAACATTCCATGAAGTTCCATGTACTTCTATCACACACAGCTTTGTGACTTATTTCATGCTATGTATGACTCATTATCCCTTATCTCTAGTTTCCTCTTTTAGTTTCCTCTCTTATTGCACTACCATATAGCTTGGTCTGTGCATGAAGACTCAGGCTCATACATATAAATAGGGCATAGCTGAAGCAGTGTAACTCCAGCTTGAGCCTACTTGAGATAGCAATCTATTGCATCTTTGACTCTCTTGCTCCTCCTTGCTCTTCCTAAGAACTCTTTTGACCTTGCAGTGTCTTTACTTCATCAGCAAAACAACCTTTTGCATTTTGGCAGAGTGTGGCAGTGCTCCACAGAGAGGTACCCAAAATTACAGACACTACAGAGCCTATAGACACCTACAGACAAGGGTTGTTTTGCTGATGTTGAGGATACATACTTGCCCAGGTGGAGTAGTAACAGATTACCTTGTATTGCACTTGAAACCTTCACCCCTCATCTTCGTCTCATAGCTCTAGGTTGCACTTAGAGTCTATGACTGACACTACCCATGCCTGTCATAACAAAAGGCTTAAGCTCTTCAAATGTAACTACCTTCATTGTAAATCGCAGCCATTTCAGCTCCTCTGTTACCTCTGAAGTGGCACCATACCCATGCGACCTTGGGGTGTTTCTGCAGCTATCCATGTATACATAGGTAAATATGTAAGTCGAGTTTGCAAGTGAGCGAGGTGTCTATATATGTACTTGCCTTGCCAAGGCAAGCACGTTGTCACAGTGTCACTCAGCTCACAGGCTCAACGTCTCGATACCTTGAATAAGTCACACATCAACTCTGCGCGCAACTTGACCAAAAATGTGACGGGCCCAAACGTCTGGCTGAACTGTAGCCCATGGTACCCCTCGGAAGGGGCCGTAAATGAGGGGAACTTGCCACTTTGGGCCCAGTTGAACTTGGCTGTGCGTGCATATATGTGAGACGATCGTCCATGATCGGCCTTCATTCAAAAGCAAATGCAGTGCCCAGACTCGATCACAATGCCTGCGAGGGTCATTTCATGACCGCAGATCCACTTGGTGGCACTGTGCACTGTATACAGCAGAGGTTGGATTATCTCTCATCGCACCCCCATTCAATGTACGCACAAACAATGTCTGCACCCATGGAGATGGGTTGGACAAGGTACCCCCCCATCCTGAACGTATTGTCCACGATCAACGGAATATGGTTGTTGTGCGCAAGCTGTAACAATACCGTCAGCCCTCTTTTTTTGGCGACGAGAACACGTGTAAGACAACTCACCTTGGCGAGCTCCGGTATCGGGGCAATATTGTACTTTGGATTACCAATACTCTCTACAAAGATCACTTTCGTCTTTTCATCGATGGCAGTGGCAAATTCCACAGGAGAATCTCCTTCGACAAACTTGATGCTGATGCCATATTTCTTGAATGTGACTTTGGGAACAATGATGTCGGCAATGAGCCATTAAAAAGGGAATCATCAAATTCACCTTTGAACTGATTATACATCTATATAAAAAAGTCGTCAAAGTGTGCATGGACATTCGACATACGTCGACTTACTCCTCCGTACAGATATGACCTGTTCGGTGTGTCCAAGGCCTGCAGTTTCAACCTTTTTACACAATGAGTACGCACATAGAAACGATGTTATCCCCTGGATTGACAATCATGGAGATGGCCAAGAATTGAGCCGCTTGACCAGACATGGTCGCGACAGCGGCTGCACCGCCTTCGAGCGCCGCCATCCGCTTCTCAAATACATCCTGTACAAAAGTCCTCTTCAAACAAAAAAAGAGAAGGAAATGTTAGCAGGGACGCACAACGGTGGGGTTGCTAATGTGAGAATAGGCATGTGCGACTGTTCTGAGAGTGAGTCAGTTAATTGGCAACATGTGTTGCATTCTGATGTTAATACCTCAGACCAAAAATGTCGGCGGCATGCTGTGGGTTGGTCATGTCATGTCAGTCAGGGATGCTTGCATTGAAATGTACCTCTGAGTCATTGAAGACAAAGCTGGTCGAGGCATAGATGGGGACTGCGTGAGCGTTAGTGGCTGGATCAGGTACTTGACCGGCATGGAGCTGCAGTGTCTCAAACTCGGGAGTTCTGCAGGGGTATTAGTCGTTATCAATGTCACTCGTAAGCATGATATACTATAATAGGAAATGCCATGCCGTGAGTGTAGTATGCATTGACTGAACGTGTTGTGTCACACATTTAGCAAAATCTGTCAAACAAAAATGGTTGGCCGGGCAAAATCCAACATTGCAAAGAAAAGAATGCTTGCTTTGGACAGAGAAGAAGCCTTGGGTTATGCCATCAAGCTCCATATTGAAGATCAGGAGAAGCCAGAGAAAGAATGGTGAAGCCTGCATGTCTTGTGTCGTGAAGCCGAAGCCGAGATGAAGAGGCAATGAAAAAATGTTCATATCAATCATGTAACACTCAAGAATCGCCTTGCTGGAGGAAGAAGCTGTCAGCAAGCAAATGAAGAGAACTGTGGCTGGCTTACCCCTGAGGAGGACAAAACCATTATTGCATACTGCATTGAGCTTGCAGCATGTGGGTTTCCACTTACACATGAAGCTTTGAAGTTTCATGTTGACAGTGTTTTATGAGCTCGCATAGGACCCACCTTCCCAGAGACAGGAGTTGGACAGAATTGGACCACATGCTTTCTCTGTCGACATGCTGGATGTTTGGGCACCTACTGGAGTTCACCATTAGATTCCAATCGTGGCCAGACAGTGAATGAGCACACTCACAGAGCTTGGTGTGACTTGCTGAAGACAACCCTGGATACCTATCACATCGAAGCAGACTGTCTTTGGGCTGCAGATGAGAGTGGCTTTCAACCTGGTGTTGGTCGAAAACAGCACATTATTGGTCTGGTCTGGCGCAAGATGCAGTATCAACAACGTGACGGAAATAAAGAAACAATTACCATGATGGTTGCAATATGTGCTGATGGTAGTGCAATTCCACCAACATGCATATATAAGGGTCAATCATTTTCAATGAATTGGCATCAAGACAACCTCTTACAAGCCTCGTAAGTGCTACATCATTTGAAAACCTAGTAAACTCACAGGTGCATTCAGTATTGCACATTCGGACAAAGGTTGGACAGATGGCATAATTGGAGTGCTGTGGATTATGGATTTTGATCAGAAGACAAATGAGAAGGCAAATGAACATGCCCGACTTTTGCTGGTAGGCAGGCATAACTCACATTATACTAAAGACTTCCTCGATTATGCACATTGTTACGACAGGCACGGATAGCATCAGCCATAGACTCAATGCACAACCTAAAGCTGCAAAGCGAAGGTGAGGAGCGTATGTCCTGAGTGCAATGCACAGAGACTGGTCACTACTCCACCTGGGCAAGTGTTATGACAGGCGTGGGTAGCGTCAGTCGCAGACTCGATGCATACCTAAAGCTGCGAGACAAAGGTGAGGGGCATAGGTCCTGAGTGCAATGCACAGAGACTGATCACTACTCCGCCTAGGCGAGTATGTAGCAACATCGAAGACGAGGGCTGAGTATCCTCAAGTGAAGACGCTGCAAGGCCAAGTGGTTTGAGGGGAGAGCAGAGGGGAGCGAGAGGGTCAAAGATGCAATAGATTGCTATCTCGAGTAGGCTCAAGCTAAAGTTACAGGCTTGTGCTACACCTCTATATATACGTGCGGGGGACACGCACGGACCAGGCCTAAGAAGAGCCTCAAAGACAGAGAAAGACATAAAGGGAAAGAGGATAAGCATCTATAAGTAATCCGCAGTATGAATGAGTAAGAAGAAGACTGCAGATTGGAAATAAGAAGCAAATGCACAGCAGAGAAGATCAGAAGAGAATGTGCTGTGGCACGAGGACTGCGGAAGCAGTAGAAGAGAAGCTCGGGTGAAATACCTGAGATAAGGATAAGTGACACGAGGTGTCGGAAGCAATAAGTGAAACAAGGAAGCAAGGAGGGCATGCGGCGCCAAAGGAAAGAGTCTAAGAGAGAAGGAAGCAGCATAAGCCAATGGGAGAGGTTGGCGAAGGGACAATGGTGAACCAGGGTGATATGTAGTATCAGAGACCACAGGTCTGGGGGAATGGTGAAGGGTATACACCAGTAGGATGACCGGTGAGGCATAGGTGAACCAGCAGGGACAGCTGGTGAGATATCTAAAGACACAATGAGAGGCGCCACAGCTAAGACAAAGAGAAAAGAAAAGGGGCCATAGATCGATCATAACACACATGGACACAACATCCATGTTCTCTGCTATCTGGTGCACATGACCCATATCTATCAGGGACTTGATATCATCATTTTTGGTCCCTTAAAATAGCAATGGTCAGAAGAACAGGACTGGTTTAAGAGCATGACAGGACAAAGGATTACAAAGCAGTCATTTATCTCGATCTATGAAAAAGCACACCAAAGGGTTCTCACACCAGAGCTCATATGGACAGCCTTCAAAAATACTGGTGTATGGCCATTCAATCCTAATCTTGTGACAAAAGAGATGATGGCACCAAGTCTAGAAACCTCATCACAAGGCTGTTTGCCACTTCCACAGTCAAGCCCAGTCCATGCTGTAACATCCTTGCTTTGTCAGTTTCAGCCTTCTGTTGAGGCTGTCACTAGTTATGTCCAGCAAACAGTGCATGCACCCAGGCCATCTTTCCCACCAGCAGGGCACGCTGATGGTGTTTCATCTCATGTGGTGGAGTTGGAAATTCCACTTTTAGAAGGTGGTCAGGAACCTGTTCTAACGTGTAGCATGTGGTTCATTCATCAACCGGCCATATCAACTCACATGGATTGGCATGCCACAACTCGAGAAACAGCATCTACACTAGCATCTACATCAGCATCATTTCTTGTCAACCAAACCCCACTTACCTCATCACATTGCCTTCCTAAATACACACCCACAACCGTATCACCTACATGCAGACACTGCCATGGGCTACCCTTAGATGAACCTCAAAATGAAAGGGATTGAATAGGCTTACCAGATTGCACTACAGAAATCATATGCTCAGATTAATGCATATAAGAGCACCTTGATTGGCACACAAGCAACTGTTGTGCTCCAAGGGATGTTTGTTGGTCGCCTGTCAAGTCAGATCCAAGCACAAGAAGATAAGTAGAAAAGACAAAAGAAAGGGAAACTCAATGCAGACAGGCTACCAAAGCTACTTACAAGCGAGACATTTCGAAAACATGTTGACGAGCAAGTTGCAGCAACAGAGCGGGAGAAAGTTAAATATGAGGAGTGGCAAAGGCTCAAAGTGAGCTAATAGCAACCTGGAAGGAAGCAGATAAAGCATGTAAACAGAGGAACAAGGAGCGACAAGAAGCTTACCAGGACTAACTGCAGCTTTGGGAGGAAGAACAAGATGTTGCTAAACTCGAGAAGCGGCAAGTCAGTTGGGCCAAGCCAAAACAGGGCAAGCTAGAGGGAGCACCACCAAGGCCTGGGGCAAAGAGTGGTACAAAGACTGAAGCACTGGATGGTGAGAGCAAGCATGATGAGGGCATGCTTTCTGACGGTGGGAGCAAAGATAAGTGATCAATGTGTTATCACCCGATAACACTTAATTCCAACTCTGATACCCAGATAGACTATATTTGGTCTGCTTAAAGTGCCAGTGGCTGCAAGATAAAGCCACTCCCCTCACCATCGAGTTTACAACACATTGCTCAATATTTTTTACTTAATAAAGTTCATAACTTAGAAGTAATCTCATAATACCATTAGTTCTACACTTCTGATCTACCATCAGTGAGGTGTGGTGATTTCTACACAACTTTCAAACTGGCTGTTTAAAGTGATGGTCAATGACTGTACAGTAATCCACCAGCACTTGCATCAGCAAATTTATAACAGCTCGCATAGTCAAAAATAAATTATTTCACTGGATCAGACAGCACCCGCATATTCTAGTGTACTTGTGTTATTTGTACCAAAAGTTTGAAGCACATCCCTCCACTATTGAAGCCATCATAAAAGCAACTTGCTGTGCAGCATTATCGTGTGTGCCTCATCACTTGTGTCAACCCCAAAGTGGTATATCAGCATGTTATATAATTATCTATGACCTAAGCTATCTCTGATATTAATCTTCACATGCACCACTATCACTCTCACTCACTTCATTGTCCTCATCCTTATTGTTCCCGTCACCACCAGAACCATCTATGGCATCAGAAAAGGTCAGTTTCAGCAACTTGCTTCAACCACTTGACAAATCTCCTGGCGACTTTTTTGTTCTTCTTTGGGTTTCTTCTCATTTTCCCGGATAATTCTAACTGCTTCAGTTATCTGTTTTTCACTTTGGATTTGCTTGGTCTTGGCTTTGGAGTATGCATGTCCCACCATTGAGAACTGTGAATCATGTAGTATATATGAATGCCCACTGAGTCAACGTCGAAAATTTGTTAACAGCTGATCCACTCCGACTCAGATATTCATAGATAAGATCTTTGTATATATCTTAGTGACCCAGATAAGACAAGATAACCATACAAACAACATGCCACTTCGGCATGTCACTGGCACAATACCCCATCCTAAAATGAATAGATAATTGGCTGGCAAGAATTACCAAGAGTTGTGCAGAGTATATATCCCAGTCATAGTAACCTTCAAAGGCCAACTAAGCTTGATGCGAGCTTATACATCCAAAAATGCTCAATTTCACAGTATAATTCGGCCAGCAACTTATGAATTGCTATCAAATTACAAGGATATGCTTGGGAACAGCTAGTTTTATGTATTATAGTTAATTATGACCACTTATAATATTATTCAAGGGTGAATTGCATGTGTTTTTCTCAATTAACACAAGTGCTGGTACTGACGCAAGTGCTGGTGGATCACTGTAGCTTGTAAATGATCTGATGACAGATTCGAGCTTTTCAGGCAAAAATACGTCGAAATATGAATTTATTGTATTTTTCCCACGAGATTTTGGGGTGGCCAAATTTTGGGCCTGTTTCATCGCTATGCTATGCATCAAGTACAGCATCAATGGACATCATGGTATGTTGCAAAACCTGCCAATGCTGCTTCTGCTTCCTTACAGCCCATTCTGCAGCCCTACCAGTAAGTCTCAGGTGATATGCACTCATGAAGTGCCAGAAATGATTGATGAAGCATTGGATTACATTGGTTGGGCACATTAAAAAGTTCACATGCATTTTGTTTTGCTTTATCAAATGTTTTCTTTGGGACCTCGTGGTATCGGTATTTACACCAACCCCAATACTTGTGTACATTAGCATTGGAATGACTCAGAAAGAATAAAATCATATCATCTCAATTGGGTTCAACTCACAGTGAAACTATGGGAGGAAAATACACTCATGACCCATGGAGTGAATGAGAGTCTCAAGCATGGATGAAAATCATCTTGCTTGCTGAGAAGGTGAGCCATACAACAGTCTCTGCTATTATAACCTTATTCAAACTCATCTCCTTTTTCTGATCTCAATAGTGTGGCACATTGCATTACGTAATATGACATCACTGGTCTAGACCGATCACGTGATATGACATCATCTATGACATCACAAGTCTGGACTTCTTATCTCTTGAGTTGAGCTGAGCCCCAGCTTTGACCTCTTGTGTCTTTGACCTAAGTCGTGGTTCTCCTTTTCTAAGTTCTTTTCTCTTTGTGGTTCATACATCCCCCTCTACTGTTCACACTGGATACACATGCGTCCTGCTCATCATTTTTTTTACTCACTGTTGGAAAGCTGATCCACAGGCATAAAGTGGTCATCATTCTATTGGGAACACATTTGCTACATGACAGCTAGGAGACAACAACTCCTATATAAAACTGTTTGAGCTGTGCACGTTAGGTGCTACAGCTGGTTCACTTTGCCAAGGCTTAGACCTCATTCGAGAGGACACAGTTGGTCGCCAGCAAATAATGATCAATCCCTTTTGCACATAGTGGGTCAGTGTAGCTGTTTTGGGCAGTGTAATCCAACAGAATCGCGATATCTTCTGTGAGAGCCACAGTCTTGGCATACTAAAACGTCAGCCATAGCCAGGCAGAACCTGGTCCCCCCCCTCAACTTTCTGGTCCCAAGCTGGCATACAAGACTCATCCTCATGAGACGAAACCCTCGTGGAGCCCTCTTCGTGGTAGTGGCAAGTGAGTTCCTTTTTTTTTAGTGCATGTGTACCATCGGCTACAAATTCCTCACTGTTCGAAAGGTAGCTCCTAAACCTGAGTGGGACTGGACTGGAAATACTAGTTTTCAGTTAGAAGCAGCAAACATCCCTCTATACCTCCTTCAATTGTTTTTTGATGCTCGTCGTTCTACTCTGCCCTCCTCCAACCCTTATGCTGCCACTGCCTCCTTTGAAATAATTGAAAATGTCAGGTCTAGACAAGAAGATTGACAACCTTGCCGACCAGCTGTCGAGTCTGCAACTCGACGTCACCATCAAGGCCAAGTGCACCATCGGAGAACCCGGCCTCTGGGATGGGAACAAGAGCACCTTTCGACTATGGTGGGCCAAGATGAAGCTCTATCTAAAGGTCAAAAATCTTGACAAGCACGAAGAGATCTATGTAGTAGTAACCTGCTTGATAGATGATGCCGCCTCCTTCACCATAAAGACCTTGGAAGAGTTCAGAGATAAGGATGCTGATGAATGGCCTTCAGTTTCAGAAGTAGAAACTGAAATTACTACATACTTTGTGATAGGCACTCTTCGCCACGAGGCCTACAAAAAACTCCTTAACCTAAAACAAAGTGGTGATTTTACCATTTTCATGTGAGATTTTTTGGCATTGTTTTCAGATGCCAAATGTAGTAAAGAAGAGGCAGTGCACCTGCTGAAAAGAGCAGTGCAATACAAGATCCATATTGAACACAAGTTGCATAGAGCTGCACTCGATGACGATGATTTTGCTGGATTGGTGGAAGCATACACAGCCATCAATCAAAAGTTCAATAGGATCGCCCTGGCCAGGCCAAGTATAGGCTCTGCTGCTTCTAGACCTTTGAATGCTCGACCCTTTGGTGCTCGTCCTCTTCCTTGACCCCCTGTGCCAGGTCAATGGTTTACACCAACCGGAGTTCAACCCAGGTAAGGCACTCCAATGGAGATAGACCATCAAACCCCTTGCACCCCGCAAACTCTGGATAACCGAACTTGTTTTGGTTGTCAAAAGAAAGGCCACATTTGGGCAATGTGTCTGACAAACCCTTCTCATTGCCCCCGAAACTACGCCTTGTATGAGGCAAGAGAGGCCATCTCCTCTCCCCCTCATCAGGCCCCAGGGTACCCTGCTGCATCCTGGCACCCCCAACAGCAGCAACTCTCTGCTCTGCCCCTGCCCCCACAAGTGCCACAACCAGCGGCAACAGCCCACCGTCAGGCATGGATGACGGAAGAAGCCGAAGTGTACTGGCGAGACAGGCTCATAGTCGAAGCACATGCCAAGGCAGGTTTTTGATGCCAACTTCAGATATGAGGGTGTCTGAGGTCTCGGACAATGTTTCTTTTAATTCTGTTTCTACTTACGAAAACTCTTTAAATACAAAAAATAGTGTTTTGGACTATGTACCAGTTTTAGATCTTTTTGATACATACTATAATGAACCAGAATGGGAAGAAATAGCCCCTGTAATTAATTATGTTGTCCTGTTGTCGTCTTTTAATTATAAAGTGTTTGACATGTGAGAACTTGCCAAAATGGCTCAGAATGAAAACTATGAGCCTGTCTCATTCTCATCACATGAACTGTCATCCCGATATGGTAGCCCATCAGATGAATATTCCGCCACGAAGTCTCAATTGAGCTCAGCCCCAGAAGAAAAACATTGAGTACTTAATTTCACGCAAATACAAAAAGATGACATAAATTATGAAATCCCTCAACACATTCAAATGATGCCATATAAAACACGGCATTTATGCAAAAACACTCTAGAAGTGGAGTTAAAACTACGAAGGAATGACCAATCTTCGGTCTGGGTATCTGCTTTAGTCAACAGCAGTGCTACTCATTGTTTCGTCGACCAAGGATTTGTAACAGCCAATGCTATTGCATGCGAAGAGTTGGCTCGGCCCATTAAAGTCAGGAATGCAGATGGATCTGCTAACATGGGAAAAGGAATCACCCATGTATGTCAAATTCATGCAGAAATGAAAGATGGGAACCAAATAGTTTATTCATTTCTGTTAACTTTATACATATCCAACCTAGCTACCAATGCAGTCTTTTTAGGATACGAATTTCTTAAACAGTATAATCCATCCATAGATTGGGTGAATCACAAAATGACGTTTAACCAGTATGACAATGCACGAATAAATAAGATATCCCTGGAAGAACAGAAAACAATAAAAACAGAAGTTCCCGCGGAATTTCATGACTTCTTAGATGTGTTTTCCAAACAGGAGTCGACATGCATGCTGCTGCACAAAACATGGGATCATGCAATAGATTTGTAACCAGACTTTGTTCCTAAAAAGGGAAGAGTCATTCCAATGTCGCAAACAGAGCTTACGGAAATCAGGAAATTCCTTGATGGAGAACTAGAAAAAGGATATATTAGACCCTCTAAGTTGCCTCAGATGGTGCCAGTGTTCTTTATTCCTAAAAAAGATGGAAAAAAGAGATTGGTAATAGACTACTGCTACCTCAATGAGGGAATGATTACAAATGCATATCCATTGCCCAGAATTGATCAACTGGTTGATAGGCTTTGTGGAGCCAATATGTTTACCATGCTGGACCTTTGATGGGGTTACACAAATGTTCGAATGAAGGACAGTGATGAATGGAAAGGTGCCTTTGTCACTCCTTTTGGATCCTTTGAACCTCTCATTATGTATTTCGGTTACAAAAATGTGCCTGCGACATTCTAGGCTATGATGGATGACCTATTACATGATCGTTATGATGACACTGGTGCCTACATCGATGATCTTATTGTTTTTACTACTGGTCTCTCTCGTGCTGAGCATGCTCAATGCATTTGTTAGGTTCTACAGGTCCTTTGGGATAATGACTTGAATTGTAAACCATCGAAATGCTTCTTTTTTAAGGAAAAAGTCGACTATCTGGGTATGGTCATATCTAAAGATGGGGTAGACATGCAAAATAACAAAACAAAAGCAATTGCAGAATGGCCCCAACCGCAATCTGTAAAACAAGTTCAATCATTCCTAGGACTTTGTAACTATTATCATTGCTTCATAGAAAACTTTGCACACATAGCTAAACTCTTAACAGAGTTAACCAAAAAAGATGTTCCATGGTCCTGGGGACCTGCTCAAGAAGAAGTGTACCTATTATTAAAAGAAAAGTTCACTAAAGCACCACTACTCACATACCCCAATAGTGCAAAAGAATTAAGGGTAGAAACAGATGCTTCAGACATCGCCACCAGAGCAGTGCTCTCAGTTCATTGTGAAGACGGTCTCTGGAAACCTTGTGCTTTTATCTTGCATTTGTTCAATGCAGCAGAATGCAATTACCCTATTTATGACAAAGAAATGGCTGCTATCATTCACGCACTCAGAGAATGGCATCACTATCTTATTAGAAGTCCATGATTTGAAATCTGGACCGATCACAAGAATTTAGAATATTGGAAAAAGCTGCAAACACTCTTGCCTTGCCAAGCTCAATGGCATGCTACACTTCAGGAATTCAACTATGTTTTAATCTATAAACCTGGATCTACCAATGCTAGAGCAGATGCATTGTCAAGAAGACCCGATCATGGTGATGCAGTGCAGAACTTAAATGAAAACATCACGGTATTACCACCACAGGTTATCATAAATGACGTACATTTGGAATTGCCCTTCCTGGAGAAGTTACAAAAAATGTCAAAAAACCTAAAAATACCTTCCTCCATGACATGCTGGTTCAATGAGCAGCAATCAGTATTTATCAATGACTCAAACCGCATTTTTGTACCTCCAGGATTGAGAATAGAACTTCTTACTCTTTGCCATAACTTGCCAATTGCTGGTTATGCAGGACAACAGCATACTTTATCTACTGAAGTGACCTAACAGGACACGACCGTCGGCCTCTACTAACCACAAGAAAAAGGGACTAAGGATGGGGGACCGCGACTTAGGTCACAAAGACACAAGAGGTCGAAGCTGGGGCTCAGCTCGACTCTTGGCCTGTCTTATATATGCCTACTACTATTAAATACATGAGGCATGACTAAGCTACATGTGTCTAACATGAGGCAGTCTAGACTACTGACATCATAGATAAGAGATAAGGAGGTCCAGACCTCTGACGTCATTGATGATGTCATATCACGTGATCGGTCTAGACTAGTGATGTCATATTACGTAATGCAGTGTGCCACACCATTGTGATGAGAAAAAGAAGGTGAGTTTGAATAGAGTTACAACACTACCCCGTCTTTAGGTTGAGATTCCAGATCAACCGGAGTCATAAAATAGAGATGCGAATTCTTGGAGCATTACTCCTTGGACTTTTCTAGGTGCAGCCGGGTTTTTTCGATGAAAATCCTTAATAGCCAAAGGGTGTTGTAACCTTATTCAAACTCGCCTTCTTTTTCTCATCTCAACGGTGTGGCACACCGGCTTACGTAATATGACATCACGGGTCTAGACCGATCACGTGACATGACATCATCTATGACGTCAGAGGTCTGGACCTCCTTATCTCTTATCTATGACATCATTAGTCTGGACCGCCTCATGTTAGACACATGTAGCTTACTAATGCCTCATGTATTTAATGTAGTAGACAATATATAAACCAGGCCAAGAGTCGAGCTGCCCTCAGCTTCGACCTCTTGTGTCTTTGTGACCTAAGTCGCGGTCCCCCACTCTTAGTCTCCCTTTTTCTTTGGTTAGTTGAGGCCGACGGTTGTGTCCTGCTAGGTCACATCATTAGGTCAAAGCTGCCCTTTACGTCCGCCTCTTATTGATTGCGCCGGATACATACGCGCCCCGCTCGTCGCTCATACTCATTGTTGGAAAGCCGATCCACAGGCGTGAAGTGGTCCATCGTTCTATTGGGAATGCGGTTGCTCCGTGATAGCTGGGAGAAAAACACTCCCTTATAAAACGTTGTTACATATGGTGGTCCGCCGTCGATTTGGTTCGCTTTGACGAGGCTAAGACTCCATTCGAGGAGACACGCTCGTTCGCCAAAAAACAAGGATCAAACCCTTAGCGCATAGTGGGTCAGCGCAGCAGTACTATCTGTGCAAAGTAGCGGAATCGCGATATCTTCCGTAAGAGTCGCAGTCTCGGCGTACTAAAACGTCAGCCGTAGCCAGGCAGTTTCCCCGGTTCCCCCCCCCTCTCGACTCTCCGGTCCTGAGCCGGCGTACAAGACTCGTCCTCGTGAGACGAAACCCCTGTGGCGCCCTCTTCGTGGTAGTGG
>JBBPUL010000867.1:0-13856 GCA_038094675.1 Spongispora temasekensis
TTGAGCTATATTTAAATAGTTGTATCTTAGATAACTGTTTTAAACCACCCTGAACAACATAGGATACTCAGATTTTGATGAATTATTTTAGTTCTGTCTGGGTTCCAAGTGAAAAACCAAACTGTGGTAACACTACCAGAAATCATGGGCAATCAATTGATGTGTTTTCAAGTATCCAGGGTGGCTGGCGAAGGGGTGGTCATGTGTGCACATGATGATGTCAAGGCAGTTGGGCTCCAGAACATCGACACAATCCTTATAACAGAGTAGGTTTTCCTTAAATTGCCAATTAGAGAGGCAATTCCAGAGGTTTGGGGCAGTGGTGGATTCTTCAAGGTCATTGTGAAGGTGGGTGATGAGTTCATCATTGGTGGAGTTCTTCTGAATGGTGGTAGTAAGGACTGTGTCAATGACATGGACAAAGAGAGTTTCTGGAAGAAGGGTGATGGCTTGGTTATTGGACTCAGAGGAAGGCCAGAAAGTAGGGAGCCAGGGATGTGGGTCATCTTAAGATCAAAGTCGGCTAGGTCAAGGAGCCAACACGCCTATCAGCAGTTGAGATTTTGTGGTTGACAGAAGTATGTCAAGTTTTTATGGTCAGTGAAGACCTAGACAGAGAATTGGGAGCCATGAAGGTAGTGGCACCATGACTTGAGGGCTTGGATGATGGCTAAGATTTTGCAGTCGAAGATATCATAGTTTTGTTCTGCTGGTGAGAATGACTGAGAGAGGTAGGAGCAGGGATGCCAGTCCCCATTTGAGTTAGTTTGTAGAAGAATGGCACCAGTAGCATTGTGAGATGCATCGGTGACCACCACAAAGGGTTGAGAGAGGTCTGGGAGGCAGAGGATAGGTTGTGAGAGAAAGAGCTTCTTAAGCTTGTTGAAGGAGGTTTGACACTGAGGTGTCCAGAGCCAGGCTATGGTTTTCTTGGAGAGGTCGATCAGGGGGCGAGTGATGTCAGAGTATAAGGGAATGAAATGCTGGTAGAAGTTCATGAATTCTAGGAAAGAATATATGTTCTTGACTTTCTTGGGGACAGGCCAGGAAGCAATACCATCCAGCTTGATGGGGTCTATAGCAAGTTCACCAGGTTTGACAATCATGCTGAGGTATTTACCCTCAGGGGGGTGAACTTACATTTGCTGAGATGTAAGTGAAGATCAAGCTCCATCATTTGTTGGAGGACGTGGCAGGTACATTCCATATAGGATTTATTATTGGGGGAGAAGATCAGGAGGTTATCCATGCAGACGACAAGCCATCCTTCGGTAATCATGTCTTTGAATGAGTCATTCATGAATCGTTGGAAGGTGGAGGGAGAATTGTTCATGCTGAAGAACATGACTATAGGCTTGAAGAGGCCCTTATGGTGATAAAGGCACCTTTCCACTGATGGCCATCCTTGATGTGTACATTGTTATGTATATTCCCATTGAACATTGAACTTGGTAAAAACTCTTGCTCCTTTGAGCTTGTTGACAAGGTTGGAGACAAGGGGGAGAGGATATGCATTGCAGATGGTGTGTTCATTGAGGTACCTATAATTCTAGCATGGATAGAGTTTGCCATCCTTCTTCTTGACAAAAAAGAAGGGAGAGGCCTGTGGAGACTTGGAAGGATGGATTTTTCCTGAGTGGAGATTTTCATTGAGGAAGGTTTTGGTTGCTTTTTGTTTCTCAGGGGACAGAGGGTAGATCTTTCCAATCTTCGGGACAAAGGTTTCATCAAGGTTGATCTCATGGTCGTAGGGTCAAGACAGGGGAAGGAACTCACAGTCTTTTTTCTTGAAGACTTGGATGAAGTCAGAGTACTCTAGAGGCAAGGCAATATCTTGGGTTTGGGTTTCTGCTTTCTCTGCAAGCTTGGTGGCTTCAGAGTAATGGGCAATGGTGGCCGAGGGTAGGATATAGGGTCCCTCTCAGGTGACATGGTTAATGAGTGGCTGAGGGTTTGGTTTTGCCACTGTTTCTTGGACTGGATGTCCAAGTATGCATGTAGGTGCTTGTGAGTTTTGGATGCAGTGTTTACACACTGAATTGAGGTTTCCCCAAAGCCTTGAAGTGGAGGGGTGTGGTAGTGGGAGTTGTGTCACTTTTGGTCAGTGACATAGGTATAGTATAGGTCTGTGGATTGATCTAGGACCTCGGGGATGGAGATAGTTTGATTTTTCCAATCAATGGTGGGATTAGCAAGATGAAGCCAGGGGAGTCCAAGGATAACATTTTCCTTGCTGCAGTTCATGAGGTAGAAGAGGACCTTTTAGATAACCCCTTCTCTGATGGAGACATACATAGAGTTCAGTGGAGAATAGGATATCTTCATTGGAGTTTGCAGATTGATCCACATTACGAATGTGGATGGTTGGTCAAGGTGAGTATAAGAAAGTTTATGTTTCCAGGCAAAAGCCCAGTTAAGGCAAGAGATCTCTGCTCCTGAGTTAACGAGAGTGGGGGAGTCAACAACTTTCATGGTGTGTAAGGGTACCACAAGCTGAATGGGGATATGCATAGCTCTATTAAATGTCAATACTAGTACAGGCGCACAAGAAATGAAACATTTGGGAGGTACTTGCATCGAAGAAGTTCTCCCTTTCAAAAATCCTCAACCCCCATGGCTTCTACATGGATTTCTTCATCGTCATCCTCATTCATTAAGCTGGGTACTTCTTCTTTGGCTTTGGTGACCTTTTGGTCAGTCTTGGGTTGTGAAGGAAGATCCTTGAAAGTGGGACATTTTTGGAGAAGTGGCCCAGTTTTCTGCAGTGGAGGCAGAGTCCTTGTTTAAAGCAGCATTCATGTTCTTCAGGAGTGAGTTTCAGGATGCAAATGGCATTGACATCCATAGCATTTGGGTCTTTGTCGCAGGTGGTCTGTGTGATTGGGTAAGGGACAAAGGTGGGGGTGGAAGTAGACTTGTGCTGGTAAGCAATAAGTTTAGCACATTTGTGCTGATCATCTAGATGAGAGGCATTCTTGATCCAATTATCTATAGTCGAGAGGACAGTGTTCATAAGGTACACCTTTTTAGAGAGGGAAGAGGGAATGCCTGTGGAGAAGTAGTGGCAGATAGTGGCTGCCTCGGTGAGCCTGGCAAGGCTGACTTGGTTGTGGAACTTAGAGATATATTGTCCGAGTAGGGGTTGGAACATCCCATCCCATCATTCATTGATGCGGTAGGTAGCAAGCTAGGTTAAAGCATTGGTGGTGGTGTTAGGACTCTCAAAGTGTGCCTTAAACTTCTTGATGAATTTGTCCCATAACCCTAGAGTCATGTTAGTGCCTCACATGCTCTCTTTGGTAAAAGTATCAGCCTAGGTGAGGGCACTTCTGTTATTCATGAAAGATAGGGCAAATCCAATCTTCTTTTTATCTGTGAAATAGACATTGTCATTTATGGCGAGGTATCATTATACTGAGCAGAGCCAAGGCATGGTGTCATATTGTTTGCCTGAGAAGGCTTTGGGTTGAGTGAGATGAAGTTCAGTTGGTTTGGACATCAAGAGTATAGGGTTAGGGCTAAGTGGCAAGGCTGTGCTTTTAGAGCTGGGGCTTGGGGGTGTAGTGGATCTCCAAGAGAAGGAAGTTGCAATGGGTGGTGGGGGTGGATAGGGGTGCTGCTTCAAAGGTAATGGAGGGGCTGAAATGGCTGTGAGCTACAACAAGGGTAGTTGCATTCAAAGAGCTTGAGCCTCTTGTTATGACAAGCACAGGTAGCATCAGCCATAGACTCAATGTGCAACCTAAAGCTGCAAGGTGAAGACAAGAGGTGTAGATCCTAAGCACAATGCACAGAGACTGGTCACTACTCTGCCTAGGCGAGTATGTAGTGATGTTGAAGGTGAAGACTGAGTATCCTTGAGCAAAGACACTGTGAGGCCAAGTGGTTCATAGGGAGAGCGAGAAGGAGCAAGAGAGTCAAAGATGTAATAGATTGCTATCTCGAGTAAGCTCAAGCTAAGGATACACTGCTTGTGCTACACCCTATTTATATGTATGAGTCCTGTGCACAGACCAAGCAGTGCTACAGTATGATAAGAGAGGGAACTAAAAGGGAAAACTGGAGATAAGGGGAAATGAGTTATGCACAGTGTAAAATGAGTCATAAGGCTGTGTGCATTTAAGTAATATAAGGCAGAGGAAAGTGAAGACGAAAGAAAAAGAGGGGCCAATTATAACACAACCCCATGGATGTAGTTTATATGAATTTAGATCACTATTCATACATATACAAACAGTTCTGTAGTCTCTGATCTTAAATATATGTAATTGTTGTAGTATGCATGTCTGTATAAATTTGCTGATGCAAATGATGGTAGATGACTGTAGACTGGAAAGAGGACTTTATGCAATATTTTTATATTGGGCTACTACTTCTTCAAGTTGTGTAATATGAGAGTACATATAACATACTTACTTATCTTGCAATTGAACACTCACTATGACCTCGAGTTGTCTGCTGTCACTGCTACATATGTATGTAGTGCATTCTAGCAAGTTGAAGTATTCAAGAGCCACTTACACACTGATCAACAAACATATCATTACATAATCTGGAAATGCATTCAATTGGTCGACCGATTTCAACCAATCAAAATTGAGGGACTGATTATGGCTATTTATGGAATTTAAGCCCAGCAGCCAATCAGAACCAAGAGTTTTGATATCTCACCCCACCTCTTTACAGACTCAGGATTTGTCAAAGGTGAGATCTTGAGATCTGATTTTTACAGAGAAAAACTGCACAAAAATATATACAGTAGATGAAAAAGAACAAGATTAATTACTGAACATTGATCATACATACATGGATGTACTCTGACAAATCCATCAGCCAATGTGCCTCCACATTGTTAGGATAGGTGTGGGTAGCATCAGCTGTAGACTTGATAAACAACCTGAAGCTATAAGGCAAGAGTGAGAGACAAGGGTATAAGTCCTGAGTGCAATGCATAGAGACCTATCACTACTCTGCCTAGGCAAGAATGTAGCAATGATGAGGAGTGAAGTACTAAGTGTCCTTGAGCAAAGATGCCACAAGGCTAAATGGCTTGGGAAAGAGCAACAGGAATGAGTGAAAGGGTCAAAGATGCAATAGATTACAATCCTGAGTAGGCTCAAGCTACCATACAAGGATGTAACTATGCACTATTTAGTATATGGGAGTCCTTGCACATAGACCAAGCTATGACAAGAAGAAAGATAAGGGAAAAGTGACTCAGGCACTGCTTTGAAATAAGTTGAAAATACACTGGTTCTAAGAATATGAAACAGAAAAAAAGAGAAGCAGCATAGTCATCTTGATAATATGTATAATGTATAGTCAGCAAAGATGACAAAGAAAAAGAAAAAGGAGCTAATCATAACATCATCCCCTTAGTAAGGTCAAAATCCTTGTGAGACCACTAAAATTCTTAACAAGCACCTATGGGAGAACTGTACATGTTGCTTCTGGCAACAGCATTGAAGTTGAAGGAGTCATAAAGGGAGTGTTCATCTTCCAGGGGTGTGTCTACTGTGTACTAAGGTGGAGGTACTGGAAGCATGCTGCCAGAGCACTAAGAGTAGCCGGGTCTGTCCAGATTTTGAACCTTGGGCTTCCAATAAAATAGTGATGCCACTCTTTAAGTGCTCAAATGATAGTAGCCATTTCTTTATTATAAATAGGATAATTTTTTTCTGCTGCATCGAAAGAATGTGAAATGAAGGTGCAAGGTCTCCAGAGACCATCTTTGCACTGAACAGAGAGCACTGCTCCTGTGGTGATGTCTGAAGCATCCATTTCTACCCTTAGTTCTTTTGCACTATCAGGGTATGCGAGTAGTGGTGCTTTTGTGAATTTTTCTTTTAATGATAAATACACATCCTCCTGTGCAGGTCCCCAGGATCAAGGAACATCTTTTTTTGTCAACTCCATTAGTGGCTTTGCTGTATGTGCGAAATTTTTGATAAATCATTGGTAATAATTACAAAGTCCCAGGAATAATTGAACTTGTTTAACTGATTATGGTTGGGGCTATTCAGCAATAGCTTTTGTTTTTGTATTTTGCATATCTACCCCATCTTTAGATACCCAGATAATCAACTTTATCCCTGAAAAAAAAAAAAAAAACATTTCGAAGGTTTGTAATATAAATCATTCTCCCAAAGGACCTGCAAAACCTCATGAACACATTGTGCATGCTCAGCACAAGAAAGACTAGTAGTGAAAACAATAAGATCATTGATGTAAGCACCAGTATCATTGTATCAATCATGAAATAGATCATCATCCATCATGGCCTGGAATGTTGCCGGTGCATTCTTGTATCTGAAATACATAACAAGGGGCTCAAAGGATCCAAAAGGAGTGATGAAGGCATCCTTCCATTCATTGCCCTCTTTCATTTGAACATTCGTGTAACCCCATCGAAGATCCAGCATGGTAAATATGTCAGCACTATGAAGCTGATCAACCAGTTGATCAATATGAGGCAATGGGTATGCATTTGTGATTGTTCCTTCATTAAGGTAGTGATAATCCATTACCAATATCTTTTTTCCATCTTTTTTGGGGATGAAGAAAACTGGCACTATTTGGGGTGACTTAGAAGGATGAATATACTGTGTTTCCAATTCTCTGTCAATAAATTTCTGAATCTTGGTAAGCTCCATTTGTGACATAGGAATGACACGCCCCTTTTTGGGTTCAAATCAATCATGTGATCCCAAGTCTTTCTAAGTGGCATGCACATCAATTCTTGTTTAGAGAATACATCTAAGAAATCATGAAATTCCACAGGAACTTCTGTTTTGATGGTTTTTTGTTCTTCCAGAGATATTTCATTGATGTGCACTGTGTTATAATGGTTAAAGGTCATAGTACATATGATTCATCCAATTTATGAATGGATTATACTGACAAAGAAACTCATATCCTAAAAAGACCACATTTGTGGCTAAGTTTGATACATAAAGAGTCAGGGGGAAGGAGTATGCTAACTGGTTGCTGTCTTTCATTTCAGCATTTACTCGACATATATGTATAATTCCACACCCTATGTTGGTGGACCCATTGGCATTCCTAACTTCTATGGCTCGTGGTAGCTCTTTGCATGCTATGGCATTGGCAGTCATGAATCCTTGGTCGACTAAACAATGTGTAGCACCACTGTCGACTAGAGCGGATACCTAGACTGAAGATCGGTCATTCCTTTGTAGTTTTAACTCCACTTCTAGAGCATTTTTGTGTAGGTGCTGTGTTTTGTACAGCATCATCCTGATTTGGTGAGGGATTTTATAATTTATGTCATTTTTTTGTATTTGTGTGAAATTAAGCACCCAATGTTTTTCTTCTGGAGCCAAGCTCAATTGAGACTTTGAAACAGAATTTTCATCCAATGGACTACCATATCGAGACAACAGTTCATGGAATGAGACAGGCTAAGATGAAAAGTGAAACTACAATGCAGTGCTATCACAACAGGTGGCATGTTGTTATTAGCATCAGCATCTTTATGTGTGTTATAATTAGCCTCTTTTTCTTTCACTTTATTATCTTTGCTGACTATATGTTATTTTATCAAGATGGCTATACTGCTTCTCTTATCTTCTGTTTCATGTATTCTTAGAACCACTGCCTTTCTGACTCATTTCACAGCAGTGCCTCACTTCTCTCTTATCTTTCTTTCCTAGTTGGGCCATATAGCCCTTGTTACAGCTTGGTCTGTACACAAGAACTCTCATATAAATAGCACATAGTTATGTCCTTGTATGGTAGCTTGAGCCTACTTGTGATTGCAATCTATTGCATCTAGCTACATGTGTCTAACATAAGGCTGTCTAGACTATAACATCATAAATAAGAGTTAAGAGATGATGTCAGATCATGTGATGGGTCTAGCCTTGTGATGTCATATTATGTAAGCATGTGTGCATTACTGGAATGCTCATACAAATGTGGAGAGTTTGAATAGCTGGACAGAGCTAGACAGACAAAGTTAGTTTGCTGATGTAATAGTAATTCATGTCCACCTTCACAAAAGAGCTCAGATGACTCTTAAAATATGACCTGTCCCTTTCTACTGCCTATCATTCTTAGTCAGACAGTGAAACAGAATATATAAACCAGGAAGTTAAGACCTACCTTCAGATCTTCTGTAATAATGCCCCTACCACATGGTCTGAACACATCACTCAAACCAAATTCATACACAACCACTGCCTCTACTCCATCACTCAGGCTGGCAAATCCCTCTTCTTTCTCATATATGGCTTCAAACACCATGCTCTTTCTACCATTATTGCAGATACATCACTTCTGGCCCTTCAAGGAATGCCTCAAGTCATTATCCATAGCAAGAAATAAAGCCCTTGCTTCCTATAAACTCACATGACAAGTAATAGCCTCTTAGACATGCCACTCTCTCATCCTGTTTACTAAAGGTGATAAGGTTTGGCTTCAGGCCAGAAACCTAAACCACCACATCACTACTCTAAAGTTTGCATCAAAAAGTGAAGGACACTTCATTATCATAGACATTCTATCTCTCCTGACATACAAACTCTATCTTCTCTTGATATAGTAGATTCACTCTGTAATCCATGCCTCTTTCTTATCATGCTATTGTGAAAACAGCATGCATGGCCCCAACTTCCCAGATCCACCTCTGGAGCTTATAGAAGGAATAGAAGAATATGAAGTCAAGAAGCTTCTATACTATAGAGGTATGAATTACTCCCACATGTTCCTGGTCTAATGGAAGGGATATTCAGCTGAAGAAGACTTCTGGATAGCTGAGCAGGATTTAAAACATGCAAAGTCTACCCTAAAGAATATAAACACCTTTACCCCAAGGCCTTCCTCCCCTCAAAGCATTAATATCCACTGCTACCCAATATTTTCTCCTACACTTGCCACTGCCCTTTCCCTCTTTGCTTCTTTCTTGCTATGTCTTATGTCTCTCTCTCTCAACTTTCTCCTCACCCTCATCACTATTTGTCTCTCTGCCTCCAATGAAGAGTGATCCTACTCCACAACCAAACTTTAGCCATCTACCAATAGCTAACTCTATTAGTCCTCAAAATAATCTTCTGGTGGTAAGAGATGGTGCACCACTTAGCTCAGACTCTGCATATACCATCCCCATCCTCAAGCCACTAGTCAACACTCCAACTCCTGTTATCTCAGTAGACCTCCTGATTTACTCCCATGTCTTATGCTTATCAGACCTCACAAAGGATGAGCAGAATGAGCTTTACAAGATGCTCATCAACCTTCACCTCTTTCATAGAATATCTGCCTTTACTGACCCCACTTCTGTCATTTTTCTCTTCTACATGCTATTACTCCAATTAGAGTAACTTCTTCTTTATTTCAGACCCCTTCTTGACTCCCTCAACCAACAGACCACCAGGGCTGAAGCTCAGCTCCACAATATCCATACCCAAGCCTTCAGATTCTTATATGGCATGGCTCACCAACTGAAACTCTAAGAGTTCCTACTGGAAATCAAGAGGTATCTTAGAGAAACATCCACATCTGCTGCCCTAGTCACCATTGCCATCATACCACCATTATCATCTCCCCTGTCAATCATTCCTCAACCATCTCTGAGATTAACCATACCTCAGTCCCTGCCAAGGAAATGATGCTGAGCACATCTTTCTCCCCTCTTGACCTTATATCAACTCTTACCCTCGATGCCTTACAGGTCCACTTTGATTGAATCCAAGAAGCCACCATGTAGTGTTGCATTCTCCTTGGAGATCTTTAGGTGGACTGCATCCACTACATCTGTCCCTTCTATCATCACTCTGCTCCTGGTCACACCCAGGCTAGATGCCCTTATCAGCTTCATCACTTTCCTCCTCCATTATCTTCATTATCTTTATCTTCCCAAAGTTCCACCCATTTCTATGAATCCTTTTAGACCTGCTCCTCCTGCTTCTTCCATCAAGCTGACCACCCCTCTACTAGCCACCTCAGTTAATTAAAAACCTGCCAACTCATTGCCTATGACTTCTGGTGTCTGGCCTGGCCTTCTAGATCTGCTGCTATGTAGAGGGGTGTGCCTCATCAGGGAACTGGTGAGGAAATGATAATGATAGATAATGGTAGATAATGGTAGATAATATATTATAATCCCTTGATCAACCCCCTTTTCAGGATTATCTAGGATTATCTTTTCCTTCCCATTTCCCTGATGCTTCTATTAACAGCACAAGGCAAGCATGCACCCTACTGTTCTCCCTCTCTCTCCAATTAAATCTTCTGCCTTTTATTTCTTTCAATAGCTTTTCTGTGATCTTATTACAGATCTTTTCATTCCTGACAGTTTTGACAACCTTCTGGTCATAGTCAACCATGGGCTTACTAAGGAGGTAATTTTTTGCCCTATAAAGAAACATGTGACTGTTGAGGGTATCTTTTTCCATAAAGTCTATTGCCAATGAGGACCTTATGACAAAATTATCTCTGACTGAGGCCCACAGTTTGTGTCTACCTTCACAAAAGAGTTCAAAAGGCTCTTAAAATATGACCTGTCTCTCTTCACTGCCTACCACCCATAATCTGATAGAGAAACTAAACAGGTAAATCAAGAAATTGAAATCTATCTTCAGATCTTCTGTGGCAACACCACATGGTCTGAACATATCACCCATGTCAAATTCACACACAATCATTATCCTTATTCCATCACTGGCAAAACCTCATTCTCCCTCATGTATAGCATTGAACCCTATGCTTTTTCCACTGTTTTCACAGATATGCCACTTCAAGCTCTTGAAACACACCTCAAGGCCTTATTAACAGCAAGAGATGAAGCTCTTACTTCCCATGAACTTGCATGTCAAGTCATGGCATTCTGCACATGCTGCTCATTTACCTTATATGCCAAAGGCAATAAAGTCTGACTTGAGGTCAAGACCCTGAACTGCCACATATCTGCCCCTAAATTCACATCCAAAGGGGAAGAACCATTCATTATCATGGATGTATTATTTCTCTTAATATACAAACTCTACCTTCCTATAATGTGGAAGATCTACTCCATGTTTCATGCTTCACTCTTATCACCCTATTATGAAAACAATATACATTGTCTAAACTTCCAAGCCTCACATCCAGACCTTATAGAAGGAGAAGAAGAGTATTGAAAAACTTCTATGCTACAGGAAAATAAACCACTCTTGCATGTTTCTGGTCTGATAGAAAGGATATTCAGCTGAAGAAGACTTCTGGGTTGCTGAGTGGAATCTAAGACATCAGAGTCTACTCTAAGGGAGTATTAAGACCTTCATCCCAAAGCCTTTCCTCTCTTAAAGTGTTAACCTCTATAACCACAAACCATTTTTCTGTTTACCTACCTTGTTCTTTTCTGCTATGCTTCTCTTTTGTCATGACTAATGTCAAACCCCACTCTGTCTCATCTCTTTCCTTGCCCTCCTCCCTATCTGTCACTTCACCTCTAATGAAGGGTTATTCTACTTTATAACTGAGTCCTCCACATTCATTGATGGTCCACACTACTCATCCTCAGAATGATGTGGTGGTGGCAATAGACAGTCTTTGTCCTAGCATGAACTCTACATATATCATTCACATTCTCAAGTTATCTACTGATGCCTCTATTCCTATTATCTCAGTAGATTTTCCACTCCAGTTCAATGTCCTATGCTTGTCTGAGCCCACTGAGGATAAGCAAAATGAACTATATTCACTGATCCTCACCTTTTTCATGGTATATCTGCCTTCACTGAACTCAACTCAGTCTTGTTTTTCTTGTATATGCTTTTTCTCCAGTTGGAATGCCTCCCTCTCTATTTTGAGCCTCTTATTGACTCTATTAACAAACAAACCACCTTGGCCAGAGCTTATCTCTGCATAATTCATACTTGAGCCTTCAGGTTCTTACATGCCATGGCCCACTAGCTGGAGTTCAGAGAATTTCTGCTAGATATTGACCAATACCTTAAAATGAATGTATCTCAACAGCATGTGAACTGAATCACATGACCCTGGGAACAAAGTTGTAGCCAAGGTTTTGTACTTTTATATGTTCTCACCAAAGTAAAGCAAAATTCCCACAATTTTTTGTGAGGTGCTTAGTGCCTTGTTTCAAGGTTAGGTATGGCAATGATTTTGCACCTCACTGTAGCATGTATGTATGCTATAGTTGTATTCAATTTTGTGGGCCAAACTGAGATCACTCTTAGACTCCACTTAGTAAAATACATTGAAAAACAACCTACACGGCCATTTTTTTGAGGGGTCAAATTGACCCTTAGCGAGGTCGAGATCAAAGAAGGGGTTAACTGTCATTTACTTAGGGTATTTTGAGCAATGCCATATTTGTATATAAAGCCGTGTTAGCATGACCCGTGTCACTAAAGGCAGACCAAGTATTATGTTATGTGACCAGTTCACTGACGCAACTGACCAGAACCCTATATTTATTTTACAGTCTTCATTGTGCCTTATAAGCTGGTGGTATAACGTACAAACTACCGAAGGTCAGGTTGAGGTCAGGCTGTGGGTCATAGCTGCGTGTTACAGTCATAATTATTGGGACATATGAAATACTAGCTGAGCCTGGGGTAAATGGGCAGAATAGTAGTGTCCATGTCCATCCTCTGGCATCAAGGCACATCCACATTAACCATCGACAATTAGGGTTATCAAAGGTGGACCTGCCACCAGTTCGTCATTAGTCATTTCCTGCATAAAGTACTCTACACATACATGGCATTCCAGGCATAGTAGTATGGGAAAGACAATTAAACATAGATCAATGCATTGTAGATGCAAATGTACTGCCATTGAACTGAATACTGTAACTGTCCAGGTCCATGAACTTGAATGCAGTGAATCTATTAGGACTAAATGGTCCGACTAGTAGCAAATCTAGTCTAAAGAAAGTGCAACAGAGGGGAGTGACAATGAGAATGATTGGCTACCATATCAGACCATTATATATAGTCGTTTGCCATGGGACAGTAACCTTCTCGAACGCAGGGAGAGCGGGACTTGAAACTGTACCTGGATATGTGGCCCGATCACGTTGGAGGCAGCGTGTAAAAAACCTTCAAAAATACAGTGAGACTTGTTAAGCATAAGCGCAAGTTAGTAGAATGTACACCTCTAAATATTTGGCATAAGCTGTGGATGTGCTCTCTTTAGCCTGTGCTTCAGCCTGCAGCTCACGAAGGATAACATCCACATATTCCCAGAAGTCAGCATGGGTCCAGACCTTTTCCTTCAGTTGGTCTTCATCACCTCCCTCGGTCTCTAAGGGTGGATAATCAGCACGAGCTTGAGCATAATCGCGAAACTCTTCGATAACAGTGTTGAATCCTGAGAGTGATTCACACTAGAAATACAAATGGAACAAGTCAGTCATTTTCAATGTTGTAGTAGTAAGCCATAAGACTCCCACCAAAAAGGCTACACGTGCCCAATGAGCTGCAGTAATTTCATACCCACCACTGGGCGCCAGGGACTTACAAAGAATAGAGATATGTGACTTGCTTGAAATATGATTGGCAAGCTGTGGGTGCAGGTAGTTAGTAATAGTGACCACTGCGGCAAAGGTTAACTTGGGTAAGACCTTCTGTTTCATATTAGACCATTGGCTAGTCAATAGGTCCTTAATCAGACAAATAATCCTCTCGCTCATCTCTGGATCATTCAAGGCGACCTCCGGGATCTTGAAAATCTGTAGGTTCTTCTTTGCGAATGCCTAGAACATTTCGAAACATGTCCAGGCCATCACCAACCAACTCAATATTACTCACAAAGATCTGATCTCCTAATCCTAAGACGTAGGCTGTCAGGTTGGGTGAAAGCAAGCAGGCCCGAAGCCGTTCCTTCAAGAT
>JBBPUL010000868.1:0-13854 GCA_038094675.1 Spongispora temasekensis
ACTATGAACACTATGACACTATGGCACTATGATACTATGAGTACTATGATTACTATGAGTTACTATGAACACTATAAAACACTATGAACACTATGAGCACTATGGCGAAATCCTGGTTTTGCTGATGGGCCCTGCACCTCTTTCTTCACACCTGCCTTACCATTCTATCCTTACTTCATCTTCTAACGAGCCAGACGTGCCACTGGACTCGCCTACTATACTGCATTCGGCCAAGGCCGCAGCTCGGGAAGCCCAGATTCGCCAGATTCGCGACTTTCTCGAGTTCCGCGAGCACCCCGCTGACCTTTCCGATGCAGAGTTCCAAACATTCATCAATTCAGCGACAAAATTCTT
This sequence comes from Spongispora temasekensis, assembly GCA_038094675.1. Classification (NCBI taxonomy): domain Eukaryota; kingdom Fungi; phylum Basidiomycota; class Agaricomycetes; order Boletales; family Boletaceae; genus Spongispora; species Spongispora temasekensis. Next base: position 355 of record JBBPUL010000868.1, read on the forward strand.
CCTCCTTCATGGCTCCCTTTGGCGTCGGGAACTGCATGGCCGCCATCAGATAGTCGCGCTCGAGCACCGTTGCTATGAACTGATTCGAGAAGCTCACGATGACCTCGGGCACAAGGGTGTCTTTATGGTTCGGATGCGCTTGCTCCTGCACTTCTGGTGGCCGATGTTAGTCAATGATGTCAAATGGTTCGTGTGCACCTGCCACAAGTGCCAGATTCGGCAGAACAATCGTTTCCATGTTCCCCCCACCGTACTGATCATCGGAGGTCTCTTTTGCAAGGCCCACTTAGACATGATGTTGATGCCCCATTTGGGTGGCTACCAATACATCATCCAAGCTCGGTGCGCCTTGACCGCTTACCCAGAGTGGCGTATGTTGTGGTCTGAGAACGCTTCCATGCTCACCTCTTTTATTTTCAAAGATATCCTCTGCCGTTGGGGGCCCGTCTTGGAAATTGTTACTGACAATGGTCCTGCCTTTCTTCTTGCTCTAGATGTCCTCGCGGACTGCTATCACATTTGGCACATCCGCATCTCCCCCTATAACTCCCAAGCGAACGGAGTGGTCAAACGGCATCATTACAATGTCCAGGAGGCCATCATTAAAACTTCCGAGGGGGGGGAGTCATGCTGGCATACTGCCACGCACTCGGTATTTTGGGCCGAGCATGTTACAGTGCTTCGGTCAACCAGGCTTTCGCCCTATTTCATGGTTCACAGCGTCGAGCCCCTCTTCCCGTTTGATCTCACCGAGGCAACGTTCCTCGTTCCCCCTTTAGATGCTGACCCCCTATCACCAACCGGCCTTGTCGCATGGCGCGCTCGGCAGCTGCAGAAGAGGCCCGACGACCTCGCAGCCATCGCGGACCGAGTTCGAAAGGCTCGGTTCGATTCTATCAGACACTTCAAAGCTGCATTTAAAAATCAGATCAAGGACTTCGACTTTCACACGGGAAGCCTCGTCCTCATGTGAAACATGCACATAGAGAAGGAGCTGAACCGAAAGACAAAGCCGAGGTATCTTGGGCCGATGGTCGTCCTTTGCAGGACAACCAGAGGATCCTACGTTTTGGCCAAGTTGGACAGGGCAGTCTCAAAGCTGCAATATGTGGCATTTCACCTCATTCCTTACTACCTCCGAATGCACTCTACCATTACCACGACTGACCTTACAGATTTAGATGACAATGATTTAGAAAGGATGGCAGGGGAAGACGTAGAAGAGCCTGCCGAGGACGTTTCTTTTACTCTATTTAACCCCGGGCTTCGACCGGCGATCTCTCATCTCACTTGCATCCATAAAGTCAAAAAACGAACTAAAACAGACAGACACAACCCTCCTCATTATACTATACATCGCTCAAAAAAAAAAAAAAAAAAAAAAAAAAATTCTCCTTTCTATTTTCATCTCAGGTCTCATGTATGCCAAGCCTTCAGGCCACCTTTGCTTCTAACGCATCCGAGACTGTGCACATTGCCTTTCCCCTCTCATAGAACTAAGACCAAACAATACCAAAAAATCAGAGAAACCATCAGCAGGGATAGACGTTCAAGCCGACCGAGGAAGACAAGTCAGGTGGTACCCCGCACAAGGATGTTTTTTTTTCTTCTTTTACTTCTCTTATTTCTTTCCTCCCCTTTTCGGAATCGCATGTTTATATTACATTCTATGGACGTTACATTTTGCGCTACTACAGGTCGAGGCCCTGGAGCTCGCCGATGATCTCGGCCGACTCGTCCATCACCTCCTCCAGCTCCACCTCCAGTGCCTTGAGGCTGCCTCAGACTTGGTACATTTTCGCGTACATCATATTGAGGTGGCACACGAGCTGTTTCTGGACCTTGTTGACCAAGCTTGATGGTCGTTCAGCTCAGGGGCAGAACCTCCTTCACCTTGCCCTTGCCCTTCACCGGGGTCTCTTCATTGCCCTCTTCCTCATTGCTGACCACGACCGGCGACTCAGCCTGCTTTCAGGAAGCTTTGGCAGTCGCACAGATCGGCCGAGCACCTGCCGAACGGTCAGCTGGTAGCAAGCCTCGAACCGAGGGACTTACCTGGTTTTCGCGTGATCACCACCACCATGCAACCAGCGGCCGGAAGCACCATGGATATCGTCCCTGGCCTCTGCCTCTTCAGGGTCGTGTGATCAGTTGACCAGCTGCAGTGAATCTTGTGGGACTGGCACCGTGTGCACACGGCACCAGTACCCTTCGCGCAGGACCCAGCTTCACCGACCTTGACGCACTTCGCACATGGGCCCAGGCATTCGGTGTTGGACATGCTGGCAGTCATCCACTTCTTCGGCGTGACAGCCAACATGACCTCGTCGTCATTGTCGTCCTCACACCCCTGCTGCTATCCATCAGTACTGCCTGTGCTCAGAACCCTCCCGACGTACCTTTCGGCTCGACAATGCGACCGAGCGACCACCCGCGGCCTCGCTAACCTCAGCCATGGAGGAGTGAACCTCCGAGGTCTCGCTGACCTCAGTCACCACAGCCTGGACCTCCTCCATGTCCATCGCAGTCCCCTGCGTGGGGGCCAGCCCTCGCACCTCTTCTGTGGCCCTGGATGCCACCTCCCTCTGCCTCGCACGCTCCAGCCACTCGGCCTGGATGTGCTCCACGTCGACGACTGCAACCTTGGCATCAGCCTCGAGCTCGGTGTCGAGCCCGAGAGCCTCAGCCTCAGCTTGCGCCATGTCCCATTGGTCCTACCGAGCCGTTAGTAATTGTGTTGACCCGAAGCCTATGCGCCATGCACCATCGCATCACCGAACTCACCTACCCACATCTCCTGCTCCTCCTCGAGACCTTCCCTGTTGTCGGGCATTGACTTGGCGACGGCTTCGATACGTTCCATAGCCGACTTGAACCGCTTGTGCACCTCCTGTCGGTGGAGGAGGCCTGCATCATTGAGTGTGCACTGCTTGTCAAACCGGGATTGGAATTGGGGCATCGTCGACTGGAGAGAGATGTTGGGAGTTGAAGTGAAAGAAGGAGAGTAACCAACACACGGCTTCGACACCACAACCGAGCACCACGAAATCCGAACTCTACATTGTGCTAACTAAGCCGGTGGACCTGACTGGGGACAGTCAGAAGCAAGTCCCCTGTGGATGTAGAGCATGGTATGCCTCTATGGTTACATCGGGTGTTTTTCACACTTTCCAGGAGCCCGCTATCGCTCTATGAACTCAGCCTCCCTTCCTCATTGCTCTCTGAACGTTTTTCACATGATGCCAAGCTCATGGAGCGCACGGCCGAACCCTTGGCACCTCGCTATAGCAGTCGGTCCATTTCCATACATCACATGCCTGTTCCATCAGCCCCCTTGAAACGCCCCTTTTTCTATATTCCAAATTACTACATATCGTGATCGCCACTTGGCCATTATGTAATATTTCTCATCGCATGTCACTCTACATAGTTCCTTAATATGCACGCTACGTCTCGCAGTCTCGGGAATGCCCAGGACTATAAAGATTTGTCCTTCAGAATTAGAAATCAACTTCCTTTAGCTCACATTCATCACCAACCGTTTGGAACAACTACCAACTGTTTTATCTTCTGCAACCACCGCCACTACCACCCACGTCCGCTATTTTCACCACCACCCGTCTTCTCCACTACCGCCCTTCTTCGTCCACCTTGGGAACACTTGGATTTGCTTTCCCCTTATCGCTAACCAGTCAAGCTCGGCCGCACGTCCCGGCTGCTCCTCTCTCAACCTTGGGCGCACATCCCAGCCCCCTGTCTAAAGCCTCGGCTTCAGCTGTGTCACCTCGGTCGGACCTCGGAACCATCTGTAGTCATCTTGGATGCTCTGTTTCTGGATGCCTCTGCCCAGAATCTCTTTGGGGCAAACACATTGCGCCCACACTCTCTCCTGATGGCCAGGACTAGAGAACCTAGTCTCCTAGTTCCTCCCAGCTGTTTTAGGATCTTTACAGCATGAATTCCGCATGGGTGATATGATCAGCCCATGCAGTTGGGTTGTTTCCGCAGAAGATTTGAAGATACGTTTCAACCTCCTGGTTGACTCGTTCTGTTTCGCCATTGGATTGAGGGTGGTAGGCAGTGGACAAGGAAAGGTTGTATTTCAGGAGCTTTTCAAGCTCCCGAGCGAAGGTGGATGCGAATTGGGGACCATGGTCGGAGATGATTTTATCGTAAAGGTCCCAGCGACAGTAAACTTTGTGGAAAAAGAGGGTTGCAATTCCTTCAGCGGTGATGTGTTTTTTTGTGGGGCAGAGAATTACCTCCTTAGTAAGCCCATGGTCAACCACAACCAACAGGCTGTCGAAACCATTAGATAATGGGAGGTCCATGATGAGGTCGCAGGAGACCTGTTGGAAAGGATGAGAGGCAAGGGATTTGATTGGGGAGAGCAGAGGAACAGTGGGGTGTGTGTTAGCCTTATTCTGTTGGCAGATGGCGCAACCTTTGATGAAGTGTCGGACCTGAGTGGCGAGGCTGGGCCACCAAAAGTCATGAGCAATGAGTTGGCGGGTTTTTAGATAACTGGGATGGCTAGCGGAGGGATGGTTGTGAGAACATTGGATAACCGCAAGGCGGTTGGGCTCGGGGACATAGACGCGGTCGCGATAGCAAAGGAGATTTTCCTTAAACTGCCAATCGGAGAGGCGGTTATGGAGGTTTGGGGCAGTAACGGGTCCTTCGAGGTCTGCACGGAGGCAGGTGACGAGGTCATCAGTGGAGGAGTTTTTCTGGATAGCAGTTGCAAGGACCAAGTCCACGACCCAGACGAAGAGGGTTTCGGGGAGGAGGGTAACAGCCTGGTTGTCAGAGTCAGATGAGAGCCTATCCAGGCGATGGGATAGGGCATCGGGGCCAGAGAGGAGGGAGCCGGGGATGTGAGTCATCCTGAGATCAAAGTCTGCAAGATCGAGAAGCCAATGTGCCTGTTGGCGGTTGAGGTTCTGGGGTTGACGGAAATACGTCAGGTTTTTGTGGTCAGTGAAGACCTGTACGGGGTGTTGTGAGCCATGGAGGTAGTGGAGCCATGCTTTGAGGGTGCGGATGATGGCCAGGAGCTTGCAGTCGAAGATGTCGTAGTTTCACTCTGCTGGAGAGAACGATTGGGAGAGATAGGAACAGGGGTGCCAGTCCCTGTTCGAATCGGTTTGGAGAAGAATCACCCCGGTAGCATCGCGAGATGCATCGGTTGCAACGGCGAATGGTTTAGCGAGGTCAGGGAGGTGGAGGATGAGTTGGGATAGGAAGAGCTTCTTGAGCTCGTCGAAGGATATTTGGCATTGAAGGGTCCAAAGCCATGCAGCGGTTTTCTTGGTGAGGTCGATGAGGAGTTGGGCGATGTCAGAGTAAGAAGGTATGAAGCACCAGTAGAAGTTGGCGAATCCCGGGAATGAGCGTACGTCTTTGACTTTCTTCGAAACGGGCCAGGAAGCAATTCCGTCGAGCTTGATGGGGTCCATAGCAAGCTTGCTGGGTTTGACGATCATACCGAGGTATTCGACCTCGGGAGTGGTGAACTTGCATTTGTTGAGTTGGAGATGGAGGTCTAATTCCATCATGCATTGGAGAATGTGGCGGGTACGTTCGGTGTGGGACTCATTGTCAGGGGAGAAGATGAGCAAGTTGTCCATGTAGATGACAAGCCATCCTTCAGCAATTATGTCTCTGAATGAGTCGTTCATGAAACATTGAAAGGTCGAGGGGGAATTGTTCATGCTGAAGAACATGACCATAGGTTCGAAGAGGCCCTTGTGGGTGATAAAAGCGCCTTTCCACTGGTGACCGTCCTTAATGCACACATTGTTGTATCCCTAATGGACATCGAACTTGGTGAAGACATCAGCTCCTTTAAGCTTGTTGACGAGATCAGAGACAAGAGGTAGGGGGTAGGCATTGTGGATGGTATGTTCGTTCAGGTACCTATAGTCTTGGCATGGACGAAGTTTGCCATCCTTCTTCTTGATGAAGAAGAAGGGTGAGGCTTGCGGGGACTTGGAGGGGTGGATTTTCCCGGAGCAAAGGTTCTCATCTAGGAAGGCTTCAGTTGCCTTTTGTTCTTCAGGGGATAGGGGGTAGATTTTCCCAATCTTTGAGAAAAAAGATTCATCGAGGTTGATCTCATGGTCATATGGTCATGACGGGGGAAGGGATTCGCAGCCTTTTTCCTTGAAGACTTTGGCAAATCCGAGTATTCTGGAGGTAGGGTAACTTCCTGGGTCTGGGTCCCCACTTTCTCTGCAAGTTTGGTGGCTTCAGAGTAGTGGGCAATGGTGGTCAAGGGTAGGATATATGATCCTCCACGAGTAACGCGGTTGATCGAGTAATGACTAAGGGTCTGATGTTGCCATTATTTCTCGGACTGAATGTCTAAGTATGCGTGTAGGTGTCTGTGGGTTTTGGGTGTCGTGTTGACACATCGAATCGAAGTTTCTCCAAACCCTTGAAGGGGTGGGGCATGATAGTGAGAGTTGTGTCACTTTTGGTCAGCGACATAGGTGTGGTAGAGGTCTGCAGATTGGTCGAGGACCTTGGGAATGGAGATAGTCTGTTTTTCCCAATCAATTGTTGGGTTAGCAAGATGGAGCCAGGGGAGTCCAAGGATGACATTTTCCTTTCCGCAGTTCATGAGATAGAAGAGTATCTTCTGGGTAACTCCTTCTCCAACGGAGATGTAGAGCTTGGTGGAAAACAAGATATCTCCATTGGAGTTCGCAGATTGGTCTACATTGCAGACGCAGATTGGTTGTTCGAGGCAGGTTCGGGGGAGTCGATGTTTCTGGGCGAAAGCCTAGTCAAGGCAGGAAATCTCTGCTCCAGAGTCAACGAGAGCAGGGGAGTCGACAACTTTCATGGTGTGTGAGAGTACCACGAGCTGAATAGGGATATGCATAGCTCTATTTGATGTGGATACTAGTACAGGTGCACAAGAGACAAAACATTGGGGAGGTACATCAGGGAAATGGGGAGGGAAAGATAATCCTAGATAATCCTGAAAAGGGGGTTGATCAACAGATTATAATATATTATCTACAATTATCTATCATTATCTATCATTATCATTTCCTCACAAATTCCCTGATGTACTTGCGTCGAAGGAGTCCGACTCTCTGGTCCCGAGCCAGTGTACAAGACTTGTCCTCATGAGACGAAATCCTCGTGGTGCCCTCTTCATGGTAGTGGCAAGCAAGTTTCCTTCTTTTATGTGCACCATCGGTTATGAATACCTTGCAGTTCGAAAGGTCGCCCCAAAACCTGACTGGGATTGGACCAGCAATACTAGCTTCCAACTTGAAGCAGCTAACATACCTCCTCACCTTCTCCAATTGTTTTTTGACAAACGCCGTGCTACTCCCCTTCTTCAAACCCATACACCGCCACCACTGAATTTGTAATTTATGAAAATGTCCAACTCCGCGATCAGTCAGAAGATCGACAACTTGGCAGACCAACTGTCAGGCCTGCAGCTCGACGTTACCACCAAGGCCAAGCGCACCATAGGAGATCCCGGTCTCTGGGACGGGAACAAGACGACCTTCCGACTATGGTGGGCAAAAATGAAACTCTATCTAAAGGTCAAAAGTCTCAACAAGCACGAAGAGACTTTTGCAGTAGTAACCCACTTAGTGGGCGACGCCGCGCCCTTCGCAATAAAGACCTTAGAAGAGTTCGGTGACAAGGACGTTGATGAATGGCCAACAGTCGCTGAGGTAGAAAAGGAATTAATAACATATTTCGTGATAGGCACTCTTCGCCACAAGGCCTACAAAAAACTATTAAACCTAAAACAAACCAGCGACTTCACTCTCTTCATGCGGGATTTCGCGGCACTGTTCTCAGATGCCAAATGTAGTAACGAGGAGGCTGTGCACTTGCTAAAACAAGCAGTGCAATATAAGATCCATATTGAACACGAGCTACATGGAAAAATGCTCAATGATGATGACTATTCAGGATTGGTGGACGCATACACAGCCATCAATCAAAAGTTCAATAGGATTGCATTGGCCAGACTTAGTATCGGCCCAGCTGCATCTTGTCCCTCAAACGCCAGACCCTTTGGCGCTCAACCCCTTCCGCGTCCCCCTATGCCGGGACAAAGATTTACTTCCACCGGTATCCAACCCAGACAAGGCGCCCCAATGGAAATAGATCGTCAAACTCCCCGCACACCATCTGCTCCCAACAATCGAATATGTTTTGGTTGTCAACGTAAAGGTCACATTTGGGCAATGTGTCCCACAAATCCTTCTCACCGCCCCCGAAACCGTGCTTTGTATGAGGCAAGAGAGGCAATCTCCTCTCCCCCTCTGCAAACCCCAGGGTACACTGCATCCTGGCACCCCCAACAGCAGCAAGTCTCTGCTCTGCCCCTGCCCCCACAAGCATTGCAACCAGCGGCAACAGCCCACTGTCAGGCTTGGATGATGGACGAAGCTGAAGCATACTGGCGAGATAGGCTCACAGTCAAAGCATGTGCTAAAGCGGGTTTTTGAGGCCAACTTCAGATATGAGGGTGTCTGAGGTCTCAGACAATGTTTCTTTTACTACTATTCCTACTTACGAAAATGTTTTAAATACAAAAAATAGTGTTTTGGACTATGTACCTGTTTCGGATCTTTTTGATACGTACTACAAGGAACCCAAATGGGAAGAGGTTGAGCCTGTAATTAACTCCGTTGATCTTTCTGCATCTTTTAATTATGAAGTGTTTGATATGAGAGAACTCACCAAAATGGCTCAGAACAAAAACTATGAGCCTGTCTCATTCCCATCACATGAATTGTCATCTCGATATGGTATCCCATCGGATGAATATTCCGCCGCGAAGCCTCAATTGAGCTTGGCCCCAGAAGAAAAACATTGGGTACTTAACTTCGCGCAAATACAAAAAAATACTTTAAATTATGAAACCCCTCAGCATATTAGGATGATGCCATATAAGACACGGCACCTACGAGAAAACGCTCTAGAAGTAGAGTTAAAACTACAAAGGAATGACCACTCATCAGTCTGGGTGTCCGCTTTAGTCGACAGCGGTGCTACTTATTGCTTTGTCGACCAAGGTTTCATAACAGCCAATGCTATCGCTTGCGAAGAATTGACGAGACCAATCGAAGTCCGGAACACGGATGGATCTGCAAATGTGGGAAGAGAAATCATGCACGTTTGTCAGATTCATGCAGAAATGATGGATGGCAACAGGATTGCATATTCTTTTCCTTTAACATTATACATATCCAATCTAGCTACCAATGCAGTATTTCTAGGATACGAGTTTCTTAAACAGTACAACCCCTCCATAGATTGGAGCAATCATACGATGACTTTTAACCATTATGATGATGCGTGCTTAAATAAGCTCTCTCTGGAAGAACAAAAACAGAAGTTCCTAGTGAATTTTATGACTTTCTAGATGTATTCTCCGAACAAGTGTCCACGCGTATGCCGCTTCGCAAAACTTGGGACCATGCAATTGATTTGCAACCCGACTTTATACCAAAGAAAGGTCGTGTTATCCCAATGTCTCAAACAGACTTACTAGAAATCTGAAAATTCCTTGATGGAGAATTAGAAAAAGGGTACATTAGACCGTCCAAGTTGCCGCAAATGGCACCAGTGTTCTTTATCCCCAAAAAAGATGGCAAAAAGAGATTGGTGATGGATTACCGGTACCTCAATGAGGAAACAATCACAAATGCATATCTATTGCCTCGAATTGATCAACTGGTTGACTGGCTCCATGGTGCCAACATGTTTACTATGCTAGATCTTCGTTGGGGTTACACCAATGTTCGTATGAAGGAAGGTGATGAGTGGAAAGGAGCATTTGTCACTCCCTTTGGGTCATTTGAACCCCTGGTGATGTACTTTGGTTACAAAAATGTGCCTGCTACGTTCCAGGCTATGATGGATGATTTATTCCATGATCGCTATGATGATACTGGTGCTTATCTGGATGATCTTATCGTATTCACCACTGGTTTATCTCGTGCTGAGCATGCTCAAAAAGTTCGTGAGGTATTGAAGGTTCTTCGCAATAATGACCTGTATTGCAAACCTTCTAAATGCTTTTTCTTTAAAACCGTGGTTGACTATCTGGGTATGGTCATATCTAAAGACGGGGTAGATATGCAACAAAACAAAACAAAAGCTATTGTGGAATGGCCCCAACCGCAATCTGTAAAACAAGTACAATCATTTTTAGGACTTTGTAACTATTATCGTCACTTCATCGAAAACTTCACACACACTACCAAACCCTTGACGGAATTGACGAAAAAGGATGTGCCTTGGTCTTGGGGACCAGCGCAAGAAGACGCATATTTATCCTTAAAAGAAAAATTCACAAAAGCACCGCTACTCGCATACCCCAATAGCACAAAAGAATTAAGAGTAGAAACCGATGCGTCAGACATCGCTACAGGAGCAGTGCTCTTAGTACATTGTGAAGATGGTCTCTGAAGACCTTGTGCATTTATCTCGCACTCGTTTGATGCAGCAGAGTGCAACTATCCTATTTATGATAAAGAAATGGCTGCTATCATTCGCGCACTTAAAGAATGGCATCACTATCGAATCGGAAGTCCAAGGTTTGAAATCTGGACAGACCATAAAAACATCGAGTACTGGAAGAAGCCTCAAACTTTATCACCACGCCAAGCTCGATGGCATGCTACCCTACAAGAGTTCAACTATGTCCTTATATATAAACCTGGATTGACCAATGCTAGAGCAGACACATTATCCAGATGGCCAGACCACGGTGATGCAGTGCAGAACCTCAATGAAAATATCACGGTACTACCGCCGCAGGTTATCATTAATGACGTACATCTAGAGTCACCATTCCTGGAAAAGTTACAAAAAATGTCAAAAAACTTAAAAATACCATTGTCTGTTACTTGTTGGTTTGATGAAAGCCAATCGGTATTTATCAGTGACTCAAATCGTGTCTTTGTACCTCCTGGTTTGAGGATAGAACTTCTTAACCTTTGTCATGATTCGCCAATCGCTGGACATGCCGGGCAACAGCGTACTTTATCAACAATCTCTCAGCACTTCTTCTGGCCTGAAATGAAAAAAGAAATCAATGAATACGTTGATCGTTGTCAAATCTGCACACAGTCGAAGTCAACTTCTTGTCCTTACAGAACATTTGCAGCTACCATACGCTTCCGCGAAGCTTACACAAAAATGGATCGGACCATTCGAAGTTCTGAAAACTTCACCTAATATGGTTACGCTCAAACTGCCAGCCAGAATTAAAATACATCCCACAATCAATATTTCTAGAGTTAAACCATTTAAAGACCAATTGCCAGGACAGCCGATCAGCAAGCCTGATGCAGTGCATATATCTGAAGATGGATCTGAGGAATTTGAAGTAGAATCAATCCTCGACTCTAGATCCACTCGATGTGGACTATCATATTTAGTAAAATGGAAGGGATATGATGTCAGTGATGCTACTTGGCAGCCAGCTGCTGATCTTACCAATGCTCCTCTGGCAATAAAGGAGTTTTACTGAAAAAATCCAGCTGCGCCTAGAAAAGTCCAAGGAGTAACTCTCCAAGAATTCGCTTCGCTATTCTATGATTCAGGTTGATCTGGAATCTCAACCTAAAGACGGGGTAGTGTTATAACCTTATTCAAACTCGACTCCTTTTTCTCACCTCAATGGTGTGGCACACCAGCTTACATAATATGACATCACTGGTCTAGACCGATCACGTGATATAACATCATCAATGATGTCAGAGGTCTGGACCTCCTTATCTCTTATCTATGACGCCAGTAGTCTAGTCCGCCTCATGTTAGAACACATGTAGCTTAGTCATACCTCATGTATTTAATGTAGTAGACAATATATAAACCAGGCCAAGAGTCGAGCTATCTCCAGCTTCGACCTCTTGTGTCTTTGTGACCTAAGTCGCAGTCCTCCACTCTTAGCTCCCTCTTTCTTGTGGTTAGTAGAGGCCGACAGTCGTGTCCTGGATAGGTCACTTCAGGTAGTCGCGTTCGAAGAGCTTGAGCCTTTTGTTACGACAGGCATGGGTAGCATCAGCCATAGACTCGATGTGCAACCTAAAGCTGCAATGTGAAGACGAGGGGTGTAGGTTCTGTGCGCAATGCACAAGGACTTGGTCACTACTCCACCTAGGCAAGTATGTAGCAATGTCAAGGAGCGAAGACTGAGTATCCTCGAGCAAAGACGCTGCGAGGCCAAGTGGTTCAGAGGGAGAGCAAAGGAGAGCGAGAGGGTCAAAGATGCAATAGATTGCTATCTCGAGTAGGCTCAAGCTGGAGATACATTGCTTGTGCTACATCCTATTTATATGTAAAGAGTCCTATGCATGGACCAAGCAGTGCTACGGCTCGATAAGAGAGAAACCCAAATGTGGTAATTGGAGATAAGGGGAAATGAGTCATACGCAGTGCGAAACGAGTCAGAAGGCTGTGTATGATAGAACTACATGAAATGCCATGGAATGCATGAGTCACAGATAAGAGAAGAGGAAATGCACAGCCATAAATGCTGACTAAGGAGAAGGGCTGTGCATGTTTAAGTAATACAAGGTGAGAAGAGAGCGAAGAAAGAGAAAAAGGGGCCGATCATAACAAGCTGATTGATCTGCAAGAGTAGTAAATGCTTATGTCTTTTCTTCAAATCGAGCTGAATTTGAGCATGGAGAGTTTTCCAGTCACGTATTGCACCCATCTAAGTCAAGCCAGTGGAAGCAACAGCATCATAGAGTTCGTCTTCCCAGTCCTTAAGCTCGTTCTCACCAGCATCTGAGTCCTTCTGATCCAAATCCAGCTGATACAGTGCTTCTTCTTTGGCATCACCTGCCAGCGATTCATCCATGCTCGGGTCCAAGAGAACTGTCACACTCCAAGGACACCCACAAGTTGTGACTCAACTCAGAGATTTGTCATCAGCCAGGATTTTCCCATGCAGTGGCTCTGGCTCAGACTCAAAGGGAGCAGCAGCAGTGGAAGGGATTGATTGGCCTTCAGAGAGAGGGACAGATGCCGGTAAGCGATGAAAGCCAAAGTTATCAAGTGATGACTGATTTCGCCATGCACGCTGGTATCTCTGCTGTATCTGCTTTGATTTGCTCATCACATCAGGACCCTTTATATACATCGTTGGTCTCACTGGAACAGAATCATAGCTTGAAAAGATGCTAAGCAAAACTCATGCAGACACTTACGCTTACAGTGACCTCAAAAACCCTTTCCATACTAACCCCAACGGCAGTGTGCGCAGCACACTGCCAATCACTGTGGGAATTTCGCTTAGCTTTGGTGGGGATATAAATAGAACATACTCTTGGCTACAACATTGCCCCTTGGATCATGTGATTTCATTCACACACTGCTGAGATATGCCCATTTTAAGACAGCCATGTTATGGAAAGGGTTTTTGAGCTTTTGAAGTCATTGGTAGGATTTTAGTGAAATTGCTGAATATTTGGTATTGTTTGCTCATAGACACAA
>JBBPUL010000869.1:0-13853 GCA_038094675.1 Spongispora temasekensis
GGCTGCGCGTACACTCTCTATTTCACAGAAAACATACATTGACTCTGTCGTCACACGTTACAACCTGGAGGATGCCAAGCCACTCGCCATTCCGATGGACCCGAACTCAAACCTGTCGAAGTCCCAGTCACCGATGACAACAGATGAGATCTCCAGCATGCGCAACATCCCATACCGTGAGGCAATCGGCTCACTCACATATGCTGCTGTTGCCACCCGCCCCGATATTGCATATGCCGTCTCAATCCTGTCTCGATTTTGCGAAAATCCGGGCCGCACACATTGGGACGCAGCAAAGCGTGTCATTCGCTACCTAAAGGGCACATCAGATTGGGCTATCGTGTACCAGTCGGCTGATGCAAACACATCCATTGTCGGATACACGGATGCGGATGGGAACTCAAACGAGGACCGGCATGCCATTTCAGGCTATGCTTTCCTCCTCAACGGCGGAACAATCTCCTGGTCAGTCAAAACGCAGGAGATTATAGCGCTATCAACTACAGAAGCTGAGTACATTGCCGTGACTCATGCTGCAAAAGAAGCACTGTGGCTACGCTCACTTTTTGGAGAGCTTTTTGGGCCTGTCGATGAACCCACCACGCTCCACTGTGACAACCAGTCTGCCATTGCACTCGCCAAGGATGACAAATTCCATGCACGCACGAAGCACATCGACATACGGTATCATTTTATCCGCTACATCATTGAAGACAAGACTATCAATCTCGTCTATTGCCCGACAGATGATATGCTCACTGACACGCTTACCAAAGCGCTCCCGAACGCGAAAGCGAAGCACTTTGCCATGGCGCTTGGACTACGCCCGGCTTGAAGGGGGAGTGTCAGATATTGTCAAGTCGTCGTATCGCGTCGCTGTAAGTACACGTTTACACTAGCTACGGTAACATGGACTACGTAGCAGGAACTATGTTGCCATACCATTTACTGACATTTCCCGTACCTCGTACCTACCTAGAGTAGTATTTAAACTCGTCCGTTTAGAATACGACACCTCAGCTCGTCCTGACGAACCACGCTGAGATTCTCTATCTAGGTACATACTTTGTTAGCTCGTCCTGACGAACCACGCTGAGATTCTCTATCTAGATTATACCTTTTGTCACCTGGTCTATACCAGAGATCTTTGAAGTACTTCCTGAAATTATGTAAAATTGTTTCTGCATTAACAATGCTCGTGTCTCAAAAAGCACTGTATCCTTCAAGTGTTCATATTACCGAGCCGTCATCACATTTGGTAGCGAAAAAGCAAAAAAAAACAACTTGATGATTTACTGATAGGCTGACCAAAAGTGCTACTACCACTACATCCAAAATCTGCTATTAGTCCAATTGGTAACACAAATGATATCCGACATATTTAAGTGCAAAAGTTCCGAATGGGTTAGATAAAAATAATGAACACAGTTGAACCAGCTTATCGTGCAGGATTCGCCACAGCAGGTGGATCCCTTATAAAATTTTCCTGGTTTTCGTTCGAGAGCCGTTCGAGCGTCTCCCTTTTCGTTTCTGGAATCAACAGTGTAGAAAAGACGCCTGTCATCATAACAAACGAAAGTGCGGTCAAGCTATGTAAGTGGAACGCATGAGTTGAGACTCCAAAAAAAATGAAGAAATATCAAACGTACACCATGTCCACGCCAATCTTTTTGTGCTGGGAGACAGTAAACAGATTGAGCGCAATCACTGCACCCAGCTTGCCGCACGCAGCAGAGATACCGTGGGCAGTGGAGCGATAACGAGTGGGAAAGACTTCTCCAGGAATGATAAAGGTCGTGGTGTTGGGCCCGCAGTTTTGGAAAAAATTGGCGAGGCAGTAAAGAACCACGAATGCAGGCACGCTAACACTTCCCTGCACGAGGTGTCGATAATCAAAGGCTAGAGATGTCAAGCAACGCATCTTAACACAAAAGTATAGACATACCCATGATCCAAAACAGAATGGTGAGAATCACGAATCCCATGAGCTGGAGAGGTTTTCGTCCCCAGCTATCTATGAGAAAGAAAGCCGCACCGAAGCCGGGAAGAAGACCAGCGACAGCCAAGATGGTGCTCACGGCACAAAGGTTATACAGACCGTTGTACGTCGGCCCATGAATTGGATCGAAGGAGAAAATTAGATTTAGAATAGGTTGGTAGTCGAGAGTGAGGATGTAAAACGCGATCTGTATGCAAGCGTCAACAATCCATAATCAAATCTACTTTGTATTCTCACATCAAGCGCAAACCATGAGTAAGCCGTGCCAATCAGGATCTTCAAGTTCTCCAATTTGGAGAAGTGGTCGACAAAGTCAGCCCAGGATGCACGAGGGGTAACAGCACATTGCTCTTCGACTACGTCGTCGTCATAGATGGCAAACACATTAAGTCCTATGTCTTCTCTAGCTTGGATGTCACGTTCCGCTTGATTGATCCTGCGTTCTATGTCGATCCTGAAACGAGGTGTCTCCGGAATAGTGAGACGGAAGTAAACAACAAAGGCTGCAGGGATACACCCAATCCCGATGAGGAGCCTCCACGCCAAATCCACCTTATCAGGTGACTGATTGATTCCGTCCTTTAACGAGGTTACGATGATAAGACCAACGAGAGAAGCAACTGGAAACTTGTTGATGAAAGCGAACAACACAGAAAAGCGTAGGGTAACATACAGAGCTGGCCCCAGCCTTGGAAAGCGAAAACAGTGGTCATCAAACGACCACGAATTTCGGTGGAAGCAAACTCGGATGTGATAATGGCACTAAGGGGGTAGTCACCTCCGACCCCGATTCCGAGCTATTTTTCGCAATTTAGTGCATTCCTTGGAAGGACCTCAAAACACTCACAATGACACGCCAGAAGATGAGGATGCCGACTATGCTCAAGTAGGGACCTCGGCCAGAAACAGCTTGTCCAAACGTGGCGATGATCATTATTATTAACTCGACGCCATCTAAACAGGCAGCTCTCAGAGCGCAAACGACGCAGTCCATCTGGTCACTTACACATCCGTTTGCGACCAAGGATATCCCCAAGCAACCCAAATAAGACCTGTCCGATCAGATTTCCGATGGGGGTGGCCATCTTGAGACCCGCGGATTGCCATTTATCGATAGGATATACGACGCTCAGCATCTCCACAGCCATCGTGATGGCGAAGACGTCGTAGCTGGAATGCGGCAGTTTTCCAAGGGAGCAATGTTAAACAAACAAGGAAGGCTTACGCATCCGTGAAGAAACCGATGCCCGTCACTGCACAAATCTTGGCATGAAATCCTCTAAAACGAAGTCGGGTGGTTAGTTGAGGAGTGTCTGGTGAACGAGAGGCAGCAATGCTAAATGACGTTCGACGAAACAACGCACGAGAAAGGAGCCTGGTCAATCTCCTCCAAGGCACGCCGCCGACGTTCGCCGATGGCGGGCACCGGCGCAGCAGCCTCTCCATTCTGGCGTGGAGGATCCGCTCTGGGGTGTCCCTCGCCATTCTGAGGCAGAGGAGCAGGGTGGACCTCGGAGTGACGAGGCTCGATGGCCCTAAACATTCAGCGGGGTCACACAATAGGGGACCCGGGAAGGGAAGGGAAAGAGTGGGGGAAGGAACAGGGAAAGATGGCGATGACCCATCATGCTTATACATAACCCTCCGCCAAGCATTGGAAGGCAACTAGGAGAACTGATGATCATATCACGTTATGGTACTGTAGGAGTATAAAAAACACGTACCTTGGCATTTTCAGCGCTCCAGAACGCCGCACGTTCGACCGACCCTCGATCGGGAGATGGCAGTAGCTGCCACACTATTTTAGGAACAAGGTCAACATGTTGGCTGGCTGCCGCTGCTTTCTCCAGAACTGACTGACCTTCTGTACTACTAGTAGCGGCAAAGAAAATTGTCCAAATAAAAATAGCAGCCACGGCGTGCGGGAAAAATCCACCCCTCCGATCTTCTTCGGTGGTTACAGCTTAATACCAGTCTGGTGCAAGAACGGTCCCGCCACCTAGGAACAAACGTCACGTAACGAGCGCATCACCTACCCACAATTATTCACTGAGAACCCTTCTCGTTTGCCCTGGCCCTGCCAGCCCCCAGGCACTGACTTACCACATAGTATATGTATGATAGAAAGATTTCTTAAAGTGAGGTCCGCACCCTGGCATCACTTCCTGTGATGATCTTGAAGCTCAATATCAGTTGCAACTCTCCCAATCGGACCACACCGCGGCTTGGAAAGTAAGTTTCTATTCCACAATCAATCTCTTATTGTCGCAGGTACAGTAAGCCCAATGATAGTATAGAGTTATCATACCAGACAGAAACAATGACCGTCATTCACATAAAACACAACTGGGCGACCACACTGGGGATAAAAGGAAAGAATTAATCGTAACAAAAACCTTATTCGTACCATCCAAAACATTGCAACAGCATGCATAGAAAAACACGAAGAGCTACACTCGGCGAAATGATGACAGGCGTACACTTGAGTCACTGGGTATACCTTGAAAGTGCATCGAGAGAAAACGAAATCAAAGATATGGCAGCGACCGCATGAGATCCACTACGGGCAGGGGGTATGAGCCAGACACGAATTAGCGGTACAATGTGCAATCCGGGGGGCACCAAGGACAAACTTGAGCACTGCAACGATATCAGCCACAGACAGCACAAAAACGAATGTTACAACGCACTTAACAACCTTTATCCCCAGGAAGGTAAACCCCATTATATCAAGATTACAAGACCAACCAACCCAGTCCCTCCCGACGACGGACCAGAAAGGACTCTGGCATCAGTTGGTAATCGGCCAAGGCCGGGGTATGTAACAACAATTAGCCCCCCTGTTGCCCCTTGCATCTAACGCCATCGCCTCTCAGTAACACCGTGAGCGGCGGCATTACACGCTTCGCAGACCCGTACTCGGTGGGTGCCGTAATGGTCATTCTCTTTGCGCGCCTTGCGCACCCAGTCAAATTCTGTGGCAGGCCTGTCCCCCTCCACACATTCATCCAGATAGCGAACACCTGAGCGACGCCCCAAATTGCGGAACATGTCACGTAGGCCATCATAATCAGGGAGATCTGTGAAGGAGAGCGACAGGGCATAAGTGAGCAGGAGGGTGAACTCGACCGGCAAAGTAGCCGTCATTGGAGTTGTAGGTGGAAACAAGTAGGATTCTGAGTCTTGGTGTGCATCAGAGTACGAGGCCGATGATCGTTTACGGTGACTGCGACGACGCGTCGGTGAAGAAGCGGGAAGATCCACGGGGCGGATGGAAGAGCGGGCACGTGATCGTGATCGAGCAGGAGTGCACTGTTGTGGACGTTGACAACGGTGACCAGAGGGCGTACAAACAGCTAGCGAGGGTAGAGGGCGTGATTTTTCGGCGACAGAATACTCTTCATCATTGTCAAAGCAGTGTGATGTCTCTTGATGGGATACTTGTTCCTCCTGTTTCGAGTGATCCTGGTAAACATGATCTGGTGGTAATTCGGGTAACAAGGGACCGAGGGCATCTAATTTGGCTTGCAGAATAAGATCCCAAGTCTGGGACACAGTGGGTGCGCGCAGTTTTCGCCAGGGGAGAGTTCCACGAAGAAAATAAATGAGCATATATGACAATGACTCGAGATCGTCACGACGCGCGCATTCTGTGGCTGTGTTAGAGTTGCGTCAATAACCAGTTAATAAAAGACTGACCGACGCCACGATGTGCATTCAGACTAGCAAAGAGGCTCGTTCCTACGCCGTGCTTGCTTTCTTGCTTGTAAGGGATGTGTTCACCTGTTCTTGAATCCCTGAAGCGACGTGCAAGACCAAAGTCGATGACATTTACGATGGATGCCGTCGACGACGAAGGCAAGCCCATCACGAAGTTGGCAGGCTTTACGTCGCGGTGTATAAATGAACGGGAATGAATGAATTCTAAACGAGATAACTAGGCAACGAAAGATGATCGTGGATAGAGAGGTGACCGTGTTCATATTAATTGGTGCGGCGGCGGGTAAATAAGAAAAAAAAAAACACACGAGCTGATCCGCAAGCAGGAGGACGGTCTTGAGAGAAAAATGCCTGTTGCAGACCTTGAAAAGATCTTCAAGGGAGGGCCCGAGGAGATCGATAACCATGACATTATAGTCGCCTTGCTTGCCCGAGTACATGATCCAGGGGACACCTGGACCACCCATGAGGGACTTGTAAACCTTGGATTCCTGGCGAAGGGGGGACGTGAGAGAGCGGGGGATGGCAGGCTCGAGCTTGATAGCGACTTCTTTGCCAGCTATGGTGTGTACACCGAGAAAAACGGAGCCTACAGGACGGTGAGATGGCGGAGACAGAGTGCACGGACCAACAAACGCACCGCAGCCGCCGTTGGCGATCTCCTCCTCGAGCCTGTACTTGCCACCGAAAGTGACGTCCATCGTAATGGACTTGTGGCGGAGGACGACGACCCACAGTACCCGTCTCGCTAAGTTTTCTGGTTCGGATTATATAATAAACCCCATATGGTACGCTTTAGGTACACGTGATCGTGTCGCGTCGCGAACCATCCCTTTTTGGAAGCTGCTTCCCGCTACTAGCCCGACTGGTCGGGTCCCCGCTGTGCGTTGCTGTGCGTGCAAGCATGCAAACGAAGTGGAACAAAATAGGCACCCCTGCCAAATTGTTGTTACCAACACTTTCCATCAGAAATCAGCAATGAGGCAATATTATATAGGTCGACACAGGATGAAACACAGCTAACTGCAAACAATTGGATTGGTGTCTCGCTTAAAAAGGATATTGTAAGTAAAAACTTTGATGAGAGTGGGATTCGAACCCACGCCCTTTCGGACCAGATATGCTTGGTCATCTGATGACCTGATCCTTAGTCTGGCGCCTTAGACCGCTCGGCCATCTCACCTTTCATGAGTATACGAGGTAAGAATTATTATGATTGCAATTAGAGTTGCGACACTCGCTGGCAGCGCGACTTCATCATAGAGTCGATTCAGAGGCCTTCGTCTCTCTTGGATTACGATATGGCCCATTGTCTGCTTTTCCATTGATGGATGTACTACGAAGTTGTTTGTTTTCTTAGAAACGATTTGCATTGTTGATGGCCCAAAGTTCTGCACCGAAGTTGACTCTGTGGCTAGGTAAGGTCCTTCCCCAAGAGTAGATCATGGGCGCAGGCTACATGTCATTTCACAGCCAGGTCTAGTACATATAATAGTATTGCAGGTGGGTTCTCTGACGAATGCCCAGATTCAATCCGGTGGGTCACAGCATGTTTTGAAATGAACAAATTGCCATGCTTCAAGCAAGTGACACATTCCCGACAAGTGTCGGACTCGTGCAGCCGCAGCTACTACGCACATCTTCTCGGCGATGTGCATCGCCAAAGTTCTAATTACCCCATTCCGCTATTCAACTTTTCTCGCAGTTGGCAAGACCAGCAGCCAGTGTACGGGTTCTGCGTCGAGCTCATCCAGCCAGCCTCTTTCCTATTAAGTATGACGCCATATTTTTTTTTCGTTCCAGGACATGTCAGTGTACATGTGTCCGTCAGAATCACTGGATCCGCTGTCAAACGCTGCACCAAGGTATTTGGCCATCACGCTCACAGGCTCGATTGGCGCTTTCTACCACTTGATTAACTTCACAGCGTTCACCCTAGCTTGTGTTCATTCAGTGTGTCGCATTTCTCAGTATCTGTGAGTGTTCCGTTAGATTGCTCTTCACCTGGCCATCGAAATGAACGGAGCGCAAATGCTACTTTACGGCAGGATGTAGCACTCTTCTTCGGTTGTCCTACGATTCCCGACTCTTTTTAGCAGTTTGTCAACATCCCAGTTATCGGTGCCTTCTTAGGGTCTCCAGATCATACATCTATGTTGCATTTACTGAATATATATATAATCATCTTGTCTCTCGCTTTGAATGGGTTACCGCGACGTCGTTGCACTGGCTGTTCTGGTCCTCGCTTTGGTCAGATTGGCGACACTGGTTCTCGAAGTACTTCTTGGTTGCGCTGAAGTGTGGATTTTCTTTCAAGCACTTGACATTACGGATGATCTGAATCGGTATATTCGGTTTCGTATTCGTACACTTTCAAAAGGCAGGCCGATTGTGACTGCGGTGCTCGGTGGAGTCCGGATCCGTGATGGGCCGATGATAATTACTGTATCGTGCCGAAAGCCGCGTAACTGTCGGCCCCGCCATAACGCCAACCTGTCCGTTGTCGGTTCACGCGGTGAATGGGTGGGCCAGGGCGGCATTCAACTTTTGGTATAGTACTGCATTTTTGATGGATGGGCGAGTTAGGATCATTGCCTCGAGCACTCTATTATAAATTATAACAAACCAAGTTGGCTCGACATCCGAGTCATCGATTCATCAATGATGGCCGCGTCCACGTCCACGTCACTAGAGACTGCTCCTTTGTCCTTGCAAGACGTCCTCTTCCGCCTTTTTCCTGGTATCAAGGCCCCGCCCTCCCTCCTTTCTCCTACTCGTGTACCCAACTCCGGGCCAGAAGCCACTGATGCACTGCTGACGGCGCTCAGGCATAATCACGAGCGGAACCATGTTTTTTTCAACGAGTTCAGTTTTCACAAGTGCGTATCTTTTGTCAATCATGACATGGATGATCGGTTGCTATTCAATTGCTAGTCACTCGGCCCATCACATACTCGCTATATATGCCCTTGGCGCTCCTGGATGTGTGATCACGGCTGCTTATCAGGAAACCCACCTCGATCATATGCTGGCTGCATTTGTCGCGCCCAACAAGGTGACCATTACGGACGGTAACTTTACAGACTACTTGGGAAACGATAAGTGTGTACGAGATGCAACCCGGTTTGTATTTTGTTGCTGAGTGGTTGTCTAGATATTACAATGCCTATCTCGACTACTTCCGTCGCATCGTGCTCGAGCCTGGCGCTTCCATCTCTTCAATTCTAGAAAAATATGTCTTTTCCTCGTATTACAATGTCCGCACTCCTCAAGAGGGTGCTCAACAACCTGAGATGCTTAATCGGTTTCTCGAGATTCTCATTCACCCAATCATTCACGTCGGTTACGGAGCCGAGTTTGGCTTGATGGGACTCATTGCGGAAGGTATGCATGTATCCCGAATCCCTCTGTTGGTGATTCATCCGGATACCAAGGTCTCGCGTGGACGGCTGTGCATCCAACTGGGTTCACCACACTCGTTACGCGTCTGCTTTTCACGCCAACGCGTACCGTGCCCATTACGGATGCGGAGAGGCAGGGTGAGTCATGAGCCCAACTCTTTGTCTCACTCTGGACTTACAGCACTCTGCGCAGAGCCAGAGTGGATGCCCAAGCAAGGTTCGCGTCTAAGGGCGTTGAACATCTTGTCTCTCATGCTTCGCGATCCTCGCTTTGAAACCAGGGTGTTGGAAAAGCACGAGTGCGGGGCGATGCTCCACTCACACGGCGAAGTGATCAACCAATATGCGGGGTTTTGGGACTGCCACGTTGAGAGTCAGGAAGACCTAGAGGAGCGTCTCGAGGAGCTCATTTGGGCGGCGACGCTCATGTATGGCCTTGGAAGCTGGGACGGTAACGAGGCCGAGTACCGTGCCGACTTCTTCACGTATGTGCAGCTGCCCCGATTCTTCTCTCACGTTCTGATCGTTGCTATTTAGTGCACACATTGTGACATCGGTGCTCTTCGTTCCTACAGTCTGCGCGTACTTGTCGCGCCCATCACAGACGAACCTGCTCCGCGGACACTTTCTGTCAAGCATCACGTGGTGGCTTTTCCGCGGTCGTCCAGGCTTCGCTCTCAAAGAGTTCATGTCCCAGCCACTCCCTCCGCTGCCCAATGATCCGTCATCCAAGTACTGTAACAACCTCCCCGGTCCTCCACGGGTTGCAGGCGCCAGCGCGCTTCCTTCTCCAACGTCTCCGTTTGCGACGACCCCGAATCCATGGTACGCCATCCTCGCGAACGCAGTAGCGCATCCCAACGATCATTTGTGCAAATTACAACGGGCTCTGGCGCACTTCAACGTGCTTTATGGACGTCGCGGGGCGGGCTTTGTCCTCGACTCACTGTCCAAGGATGGGCTGGATGTAGACCCAGAGTATGCGTATCTTGACGGAAGTTTGTTTTTACGCGTGGCTTGGCTGACTTCAGCGACGCTCGGATGGGTCACTCATGGTCAGAAAGACTCGGGGGTATGGAGCTATGAGGAATTCAACAAGGCAGCATTGGAAGAGATGGAGATGCTAAAGCGTCAAGGGCAGGCGTAATGGAAGGTTGGTGCTAGCAGCAACGAGGTGTAATCAACGATAGCGTTACAGAAGTAATAGCATGAGAGGCAATATGTACATGCGCTTTCGCCGTCGGGCGTCGTCAAGAGTGGTTCATCGCGTCAAGCAGCCACCCAACCGTGATCGCGAGCGGTAGCGCCAACGTGAGCTTCCAATTCCGGGGCTGCTGGGGGGAATGAACTTGAAGTCGTCTCGGTAGTAGTCATACAGTTCCGGACCTCTTCCCGCCCTCCCTGTTCGACAGCACTAGCGCCATCCCTACATCCCTGACTCGGAGGTCACGTTCCAGAATCATCTTCGTTTCCGAGTCTTCGCTGAACCTGGGCAGGAGGAATCTTCAGGAAAACTTGTAACTTGTACAGACTTGCAGGCTCAGTGAATATGTAGTTGGATCTTCTTCTTGGGGCCCGTGTCCGATGGATAAATTGGTTCACGTTTTGTGGAGCACCCCTTTACAGTCTTACTGTAATGAAATTGGGATTGGAGGCAGGTCAAGAAGATTCTAGTGCGTATGCAGTCTGTTTTCTTGAGGTACTGAAAATCCACGCTTAATGATTCTTGAGCAGAAACGACATTGTAGAGACTCTCAGAGTCCATGTAGGGTGGACGGCGAGGTCTGCACGTTGGGGGTTTCTCACTGACCTGCTCACCGGGGGCTCCGATGAAACAGCTGCTCGCGGAGAGCCACTGGGTCTTTGATGTAAATATGTTCCCTTGTCTGGTTTCAGTGTGATTTCATAGTGTGGAGCACCCCTTTATAGGTTTTTTCCGACTATAAAACCCTATCTGGCAGCAACCCCTTAAGAAGATTGTTCACACCTCCCAAGTCATGTCTGACACAGGTGAATATGATCCAGAATCAACCAGACCCTTTCATCGCCCTGGAGACGACCCTGCTCATCTTCCGCCTATGAGTTTGAGCGCCCATGGTCTCGCAGAGTACTCTCCCAAGACAGCAGCAACGTTCACTGTTACTCAGGAGAAATATCCCCCTCTTGACGCCCTCTTCCATACCCCTCCTCTGCCGCGCTCCATATTCTGTCCGCGGACATTCCCTGGGGTTGACCAGGTCTCCACTAAGGCGCTCATAACATCCCTCTCAGATAACCACGTGCGCTGGCATATCTTCTTCAACTACAAGGGCTATCATAAGTATGTCATGCATCGGAAGGCGCAGCTCTATCTCTTTGACACGTCCCGCAGCCATGCTGTCCATCACATGTTGGCGATCTGGGCGCTCGGAGCACCGGGGAGTGTCATAGAGGCTGCGTATGCAACACACTGCGAGTATCAACGCCCTGCTTTTGCATCCCCAGGCTCCATCAACGGTCGCAACTTTTTCAACCATCTGGGCGACGAGCGGTATGCCTATTGAGTCAACATTGATTTACCCATACATTGACTTCCATCCCAGCTATTACGCTGCCTATCTCGACTACTTCACGACGGAACTTTTGCAAAAAGGTTTACCAAGGTGTCTCGAGGAATACATATTTTCTTCCGAGGCCAACATTGGTGCAGCATTCCCTGAGATGTTGTCACGTTTCCTGGATGGCGTCATCCATCCATTCATCCATGTCGGATATGGTGCAGAGTTTAGTTCCGTTGGCGTCAGTGCCGAGGGTCCGTATTCAGATCCGTGCTACTAATATGTGATTATTCACGTTGTACAGGTCTCGCCATGACTGCTGTTCATCCTTCCAACTCTGATCTGATCTCAAGAGCGTGGTTCCCTGACGTGATATCTAGCGTTGATTCAAAAGAGGCCAATCGTTCAGCACTGTCCATCGTCGCTCTTGTATCTTGCGACCCCCGTTTTTCCAAAATAAAGCAATTGGAGGATGAGCTGATGTACTCCAAGACGCTCACGGAACACGGGTCGATCATCCACAACTACGTCAATATGTGGAAGTTTGATATTTCGACAGAGACCGGCATGGCGGATGCGATCGAAGAACTTTCCTGGGCGAACGTACTCATCTATGGCGTCGGCGGGTTCCACCCAGATAAGGCTTTCAATGCTGAATTTTTCCTGATGCATTTGGTGACGTCATCCATCTTTCTCCCCTCGCTGCTGGCCTGCGTCGACAAGTTCTCTTCTCGACAACTATTGCTAAAGGCTTACTTTACTGTTTCGCTCACGTACTACGTCGCGAGGGGCCGTCCTCAACTCGATGTTCGATCTTTTTACAAGGCCACGGAGAGTCTTTTGCACAAAGTTCCAGGACCACGCACCGAGCCCGCTCCGAATACGCTCCCCACGCCGACTTCTGATGTGGCTCAGACACCCAATGCATGGTACCCGATCATTCAGACGGCGATCGTCCATCCCAACGAACACCTCTGCAAGACCCAGCGTTCACTCGCCCACCATTCATCGTTGTATGGAACGCGGGAGAAGGGCTGGTGCGATGTGTCGCCAGATGAGAGGAAAGTAACCCCGGCACAGGTAGCGAGAGAAGAGGAAGCAGAAGATAAGGTCGGGCTGCGAGAGCTGGATGGAACCCTGTTTTTGCGTGTGGCGATGCTCACTCAAGACAAACTCGGTTGGATGCGAGAGGGCGAAACGGCTGGTGAGTGGGATTCTCATGGGTTTTACTGGAGCCCTTCCGGTAAAAGCGAAGAGAGCACGAATGTCTGACGCCAGAAATGTAACCTCGATGTACAGTATTATATGTATCGATTGAGAATAAACGACTGACGCATATGACATGTCCATAATTCAAAGTTGCAGTGCAGTCATTGCAGAGATCAAGACCTTGTCTTTTTTTTTTGCCTTTGATTTCTTTTGCGGTTCCTTCGAACCCTCCCTCACACGCCTCTTGCCAGCCTTTTTATTAACAAGACGCTGCAAAGTCCGCTTGACTTCTCCATCTGGAAGATTTTCGACGTCGAAGTAGGCGGGTGCCAATTCAAGTAGCCTGCAGTGTATTGCATCAGAAATCGTTGTTCACTCCCTCAAAAGGTCTCACCATTCGGGCTTGACGTCCGTCACCGTCCGGATAAACGGCCTTGTCGTCAACACAAATTCGTTGAAAATGACCCAGTCCGGTTGCGTGTCCAGACCACAGGACGGGTGCAAACCAACAACCTAGCATCCTCAGTCAACATTCTGTCAAGTAAAAAGGAATCAGTAAAAACACATACTTGATTATCCTTGACGGTCAGATAGTTGTTCTTGTCGCCCTCCTTGTGTGCGACTTGCATGAAGAAGCCACAGCAAAGTGCTTTTCTGATGCTCAAATACCGTTTTTTGTCGTCGGCAGTCGATACGAGGGGTATTTCGAATCGTTCCATCGTACGCTCCAGTTGTTGGCGGACATTCTCCGCTTGAGCTAATGCCCGCGCAGAAAGGTAGTTGTTCCAAGCCCAGTTTCTATCACCCTTGTCTATTTGGCAGGTGAGGGCGGTAAAATCACATACGCAGAAACACCCACTTTGCATGTAGGAGTTGTAAACGTTGAGTAAAGTCAAGTGATCGCCGTCTGGAATGGTAAGTAAAGCCTTTGCAGCATCTGCCTCTTTACGTTGGTTATTAGGTCGAAGCCAGATGTTCGGTACTGTT
>JBBPUL010000871.1:0-13845 GCA_038094675.1 Spongispora temasekensis
AGGATGAGCCAGTTCTTCCACAGAGCAAGAAACACCGCTTGGTATGTTCTAAATTGATAATCGAACAAGTAACTAACGATTTTATAGCCGATCGAACCTCCCGTTCCCCCTTCAAAATATCTTGCAATGCCACTCCGGGACTCTCGTGCCGCCTTTCAAACCTTCGGCAGTCCCCACCCTCCTTCGACCATCAGTTCTGTGTCCATATCTGGCTCTAGTACTGGTACTCATGCTCAGGGCCGTTCCGCCCGGTCCATCTCCTCTTGCCCTAGCAGTACGAAGGGAAAATCAACCCAGAATGCTGTCACAGATCTCATGGCACAAATCACGGACTTGGATGCATCAAGCTGCAAGCAGCTTGCAATTGCAAATGAACACCAGAGCATCAAAATTCAAGCCCGCCTGCGAGACAAAGAGATCAAATACTTACAAGCAGAGCAAGACAAGGAATGGGCTGAGGCTGAACACATCCACCATTGCCAGCTTGAGCAGAAGAAGGCCAAGCTTGACCTCCGTCTAGCAGATGCAGCCGTGCTGGACAAACAGAGGGAAGTCCTTGAGCTGTGGCTTTGTCTAGCTGAGCTTCAGAAAGGATCCAGTGTGGGTCCAAACAGTATGGACCTCGGTGACGGGCCTGGGTTCAGTGCTGTCTAGTAATCACCATCCATCGCCGCCATCCATGCCTCTGTCACTCTTGTCGTGCCCTCTCTCCCCGAACAATTTGTCACCTCCCCGTTATAATTATTTTTTATTGGAGGTGGTGTCGGTATTTTTCTTTCTTTCTGTTGTGCTACTCCACTGTTGTGTCCGCTAACAGTACCGTTTGGTCAATGTATCACTGTTTTGTTCGAATCGTATATATTTCTATTCCTCATCTACTCTAGTCCTAATGTTTCTCTAGAAGTGAATGTTGCGCTGTTCAAAAAGGGTGTTCATCAGGTAGGACCGAAACTGCTGCCCCAGCGTGTCCCTCGATTGATCTTCAAGAGAAAACGAATCACCACTGTCTCCGTCATCTTGACAGAATTCCTCCCCTTCCTGGATCACCCAACTAACTGTTCATTTCTTTATAGTGCCATCATCCATCCTCGCCTCCTCAAATCGCACAATCATATTGTGCAAAATCAAGCAGCATTCAACCCAATGAACCGCAAATTGTACATCCTCTTCTGTTTGGATTTTGAAGCGAAGCTCACGCAATGACTGAAATCGCCCTTTTAGCGTGGCAAATGCATGTTCGACCCGCATGCAAACCTGGAGACACAGGATATTATCAACCACAATGATGATACTGCATCAAACGGTATGTACCTTCGACAAATATCGGTTGTATGTGTTCTGCCAATGACTTAGAGCGTGCCCCCTCGACTGCTTGAATGGTACAACACACCACATATGGGATGGGTATGCTGAGTCTGCCCATGTCCAGTGCGCATGGGGGACCACATGTTTGTGTTCCTGTGCAATCCGTGTCAAATGGAATGCATACGCATCATGAATGCTCCCCAGATTCCCCAGCCCATAATTGACTATCATCAAGTTGTGCACCATCACCACCAACTGGTTTGTCGCTGTAAGTCCCCTTATTTTTCATCCGACAAGAAGTATAGAGTGCACCTGACAATTTAGCGAAAGTTTGATTTTCTATCGAAGAATGATTCGCCATACAACCCCAGCTTTGTATAAAGGTTGAATGTGGAACCGTCCGCAGCAAATACACCATTCCGCCATGCAAAGCAAGTCCTCTCCTTGGTGTAGGTGCGGGCCTTTTGCAGCTCACGAGAATTGGCTTCTGGGAAAAAGATGAAGTCGTCATGACAGTCGAGGAGGGCAACCATCACGCGGTGAGTACAGTTGACAACTGTCCCAATGCTAACTCCTGCTCAGTCTGCAACCTCATCCACTCCGCTCGCATTCCCATAATGACCCGTGCGGTTCAGGAATATGGCTAGTTGAATCGAAATAGGTAATTGTTTGTTATTTGACTGGTTTCAAAAGATTTCGTTTGTGCTTATATGACGTAGGATGTCATCGAACATGACTGGCAAGACATGAAGTCGACATTGGAAACAGAGGGGCCAGTGTACCACATCGTGTGCAAGAAGGTGGAGCTGTGGTGTGCAGGGGACTGATTCCTCTGGGTTTTCCAAGACCCTCGCTTCATGAACCTCCTCGATCAACGCACTGATAACATGACGAACGAGGGTGAATTTTGTAATGGTGCAGAACATATCTAGTCCAGATTCTGATGTGTCTGTCTAATCTGACCCTTCATCTGACAAGTCAGATAGCCAGCTCATCGCCGAGGAAAGGGAAGAGTTCGTGCTGAGGTCATGGTCGTTAGACGTTGGTGAGTTGACCATGTGCATTGTTTCGTCGACCAGTAGCTCATTTCCCATGAACTGTCGATCCTCGATTCTGATCAGAGAAACGAGTGCTCGTCTGAGTGTTTCAACAAGTTCTGCGCGAATACTTGGTCTTGGCATGGTGGAAGTTGGGGCAGATGAAGGGGAGATGGTAGAGTCTCACACACAATAGGTCTTATCGGCCATCGTTCCTATTTTACATCGATTGCTATTTTTTCTTGCTCGTCGTTACTTCCTTCTTGCGCCTTTGGCATCAGGGCAAGTTCAAACTCCGATAGATAGCAGCTGCAGCGAGTTCACTGCAGCTGCACTTTTTTCAGTTCAACCGTGAACTTTGAATACCACTATTCCCAGGTGAAAAGGCTGCCTTCCTGGGACCCATTAAGAGTTGCTATGCAAACTGGTGTTAGGACTTAATCCCTCACACTCACTCTAATTGAGCAAATGCTTTATAATATTGAGACTAGGGAAAATGATACATCAATGTATCTACCCACTATATATACTACTGGAATGTGCACATGGACTAATGATGTATGAATGACATAGCTATGATGTCATGGTCTAGAATGTGGCACGTGATACTTACATAAGAGTCCAGAGGAGTCTGGCTACATGCCCAAATTAGTGTTTGGGCAAACTGATATTTGACAGAAAATGTGACAGTAATATGTATATGAAGCTTCAATCTTTACTAAGCAATTACTCTTCTCAGTGACATATGCTAGTAGCTCTCATACCAACAACCCAGGCATGCCCACCTCATCAGATAGCTAGCCACTTAGCACCATAATCTCTAGCCAAGAACATTCAGTGAAAATACCTATGACACTGCCTACTCCCAAAGCAAAACTCTTCTCTGAGTCCCAACATTGGTAGCCTGAGTGTGCAGTCACACCCACAAAAATGCACCTACCTGCAGTTCTCTTTACCATCTGGGGCAACTATTCCTCAAGCTAGTCAGGACCCCTATAAAAAGGTCAAGGTGGTGTACACATCAGTAGGTCAGTGTAATGTAATGTAGATCATCATTGATGATTGCATCCAGGCTCCAGAGGAAAAGTCATGGGAGGTCAAGGACCTCAAATCATTACACATGCTACAGCTTGCTAGGGCAAGCCATTATACTTCCAATGCACAGGCCCAGTATTGTCACCTTCAGCTTCAAGAGATTGAAGTTATGTGCACCATCACAATGGATGAGTGTGAGGTGGCAGAAGCTGATTTACGAAGGACAGAGTCACAGGTCAGAGAACTAAGGCACATTCTACATTTGAATGGCACAGCACTAGGCAATAGTGGTATTAAATTATTTAATGAGAGATATGGCAGTGATAAAGCCCTCTTCTAAGGGCTACAGATCACCCACCCCTGACAATGATGGCCATGCCATATGACTTATGTGTAATATCATTGTGTACAAACCTTGCATATTGTGTTGTCATTCATGCATACTATATTGTGTAAAGTTATTCTATGTTGCAATTACTACAGAATGCCCAACCACTGTGCTCCTTCAACTATGCTACCTCAGTATATGTCACTCTGTCTTGGAAATCACAAAACAGAGATAGGTCACTCTGGTAACTACCTTGTGCCAGTCGAACAGAAATTTAAAAACTTTACAATCGATCTTTTGGAGAAGCCTTGGATCATTGATGTCCAACAGGTTGAATGAGGACAGTACCCAGGTGGATTCTGTGCTAACTTATTGATTGTCATGGTTGAGTGGGCTGATGTGAGTGGTAAGTACTTTATTGTTTTGGATTTGCTAGGTGCTCATTAGAAACCCAGGTAATCCTCACTATGGGTAATGTATACAATATTTAGCTGGCCTCAAGGTTGGGTTAAAGGTGGCAATGATGTCTATCAAACCCAGTGTCATGAAGGTACAATGACAATAGGCTTATATATTCCTTCCCCCCCTGTCATGTGCAACAGATACCCTATCCTCATGGCTGGTCTTAGTACACCATTCAGGAATTTTCTCCAGCACTGTGTATGGCAAGATATTAGATGCTCAGTCACTAGTGAATATGCTGAAGAACATGGATGGAGCATTTTACCTGTGGGGTATCACTACCACCATGACATCTGGACCCATGGCAGACTCTACAGGGTTATACTGGTAGACTTACCATTTAGCCATGATTGAGCTCTGTGATCTTTAACACAAACATGACATGGCAGTTTTATTCCCATGAGTACACTGTTCTTTTTTTTTTTTATCAATAGCTACTAAGTCTCTGCCATATCCTCTGGCCATACTTCTAAACTAATAAACCTCAAGTTCACCCTAAACTGCTTGTGATGCCACTTCCTTTGAGCTGTTGGTGTTGATGACACATGGAGTGTAGACCAGCATATTGATAGGCACACATCAATAGAAACATGAGTCTCAATCCTCATTTTCTGAAGGAGCCAAGTGTTTATACTTCTTTTCACACAGCTTGGGTTCATGCCTGGAACAACACCTACAGGTGAGTACATAGTTATCAATCCTTCAGTGCATCAATACCTTAGCAAGCTTATGAACTGATAGAAATTGGGGTTTGCCCTAATATAGCTGTTATGACAGGCGCGGGTAGCGTCAGTCACAGATTCAATGTGCAACCTAAGGCTGCGAGGTGAAGATGAAGGGCATAGGTCCTGCACACAATGCACAGAGACTAGTCACTACTCTGCCTTGGCGAATATGTAGCGACGTCAAAGACGAAGGTAGAGTATCCTCGAGCGAAGATGCTGCGAGGCCAAGTGGTTTGAAGGGAGAGCAGAGGGGAGTGAGAGGGTCAAAGATGCAATAGATTGCTATCTCAAGTAGGCTCAAGCTAAGGTTACACCACTCGTGCTACACCCTATTTATATGTAAGAGTCCTGCACACAGACCAAGCAGTGCTACAGCTCGATAAGAGAGAGAGATCAAAAGGGAAACTTGGAGATAAAGGAAATGAGTCATGCACAGCGTGAAATGAGTCAGAAGGCTGTGCATGATAGAACTACATGGAATGTTGTGGAACATATAAGTCAGAGATAAGAGATAAGGAAAATGCACAGCTGTTAATGTTGACTAATGGAAGAGGCTGTGCATGTTTAAGTAATGCAGGATAAAAGAAGCAAAGAAAGAAGAGGGGCCAATCGTAACATTACCCCCTTAGTAGGATCAAAACCCTAGTGAGACCACTTCTTTACAAACCACGGCAGGACTTGACAGGCGATCCACACATGTTGCTTTCTCTGACAGAGTTGAAGCAAAAGTCATCATCCTCATTCAATGCTGGTGGGGACTGAGGTGGAGGTTGTTACGATCAGCCCCTTTTCTTTCTTTCTTCGCTCTCTTTTACCTTGTATTACTTAAACATGCATAGCCCTTCTCCTTAGTCAGCATTCACAGCTGTGCATTTTCTTATCTCTTATCTGTGACTCACGCATTCCATGGCATTCCATGTAGTTCTATCATACACAGCCTTCTGACTCGTTCCGCGCTGTGCATGACTCACTTCCTTATCTCCAGTTACCACATTTGGGTTTCTCTCTTATCTAGCTGTAGCACTACTTGGTCTGTGCACAGAACTCTCTACATATAAATAGGGTGTAGCACAAGCGATGTATCTCCAGCTTGAGCCTACTTGAGATAGCAATCTATTGCATCTTTGACCCTCTCGCTCCCCTTTGCTCTCCCTTCAAACCACTTGGCCTCGCAGCGTCTTCGCTCGAGGATACTCTACCTTCGTCTTTGACGTCGCTACATACTCGCCTAGGCGGAGTAGTGACTAGTCTCTGTGCATTGCGCTCAGGACCTATGCCCTTCATCTTTGTCTCGCAGCTTTAGGTTGTGCATCGAGTCTATGGCTGACGCTACCTGCGCCTGTCGTAACAGTGGTATTGGAAGCACATGGCCAGAGTGCTGAGAGTGGCCGGAAGTGCAGAAGGTGTGGGACTGAAAGGATCCCTGGGACTGGTGAGAGCTGTGGGAAGAAGCAGAGAAGGAGGACAATCCAGGCAGGGAATGATGGTTGCAGAAGGGGCAGGCAGCCTGAGTGTGACCGGGGGAGCAGCAGTGGCAGAACGGGTGTGTGTAGTGGGAGCAGTGCACTTGATGTGCCCAAGCCTATGGCATACAAAGCACAAGTCCCAGTAGCAGTTGTGGTCACTTGGATAGGGTAAGTCTCCCTGTAAGATATGTCGCTGAACTGTGGCCTCTTGGATGTGGTTGAAGCGAGCTTGGAGGGCGTCAATAGCCAGAGCTTCCATGGGGTTGAGAGGGGAGGATGAAGCGCTGGGGGTCTCATCGGCCATGGGGACTGAGTCTCAGATAATCTCTGAGGGCATTGGGGAGGGAGAATGAAGGGTGTATCCGGAGATGGCGATGTTGGTGGGAATAAAGATTGTGGCTGTTTCTCGGAGATACCTATCGACATTCTGGACAAATTCTAGGAATCCCATCTGATGAGCTAGGTTATGGATGTGTCTGATGACCCTGAAGTGGATGGTTCGAATGGAGGCCCCGACGAGGGCAATGCCACAGTGGTTGTTGCCGATGAGGGATTGGAAAAGGTGGGGGAGGTGCTCCAGCTGGAGATAAACCATAAAGAGGAGGAAAAACAATGAGGAGAGGTCGGTGAAGGCAGAGATCCCCATAAACATGTGGGGGTCCATGAGAAATTCATGGAGTGCACTGCACTTATTATCTGTGGGGTCAGAAGATCTGAGGGTGTGGGCATGGAGGAGAATATCCATGGAAATTACTGGGGTTGGGGCGTTGGCAGGCAGCTCGAGGACAGAGATGGTATATAGAGTGCCAGGGCTGGGAGGCGCACTGTCTGCTGCCAGTACCACAGCATCCTCATGATGAGGAGCATTGGCCAGTGACAGAGAAGGGGTACATGGCAGTAAAGCAAGATGGTCCTCCATAGGAGGTACTGAAATGGACAAAGAAGAGGGAGATGAGATAGATGCAGTAGAGACATTGGACATGGTTTAAAGAGAAACAAAGAGGCGAAGGGGTGAAGGTGATGGTGGGCATTGTGAGGTGAGAAAGCTATTGCTTTGAGGGAGGGAAGGCCTTCGGGTGAAGGTTCTTATATTCCTGAAGGGCGGACTTTGCATTTTTCAAGTTCTGCTCTGGAATCCAGGAATCTTCTTCGGCCGTATATCCCTTCCATCAGATCAGGAACATGTGGGAATGAGGTGTTCCTCTGTGGCATAGAACCTTCTCAATTTTGTATTCTTCTTTGCCTTCTATTAGCTCTGGGGGTGTAGCCGGGAAGTTTGGGCTGTGGACGCTGTTTTCGTGATAGGGTGATAGGAGGGAAGCGTGGAACACGGGGTGGATCTTCCATGTCACCGGGAGTCAGAGTCTATATATCAGGGGAGACAGGATGTCTGTGATAACAAAGGGTCCTTCCCTTTTTGGTGCGAACTTAGGGTTTGCGATGCGGCGATTAAGGTTCTTTGCCTCTAACCACACCTTGTCTCCCTTGGAGAATGGGGTGAAAGAGCAGTGTGTTCTGGATGCCATCACCTGGCATGTGAGTTCATGGGCAGCGAGTGCCTCATTCCTTGCTGTGGACAGAGCCTTAAGGCATTCTTCCAGGGCAGGAAGTGATGTTTCCACGAGGACCATGGGAAGAGCATGAGGTTTGAAGCTGTACATGAGGTAAAACGGTGATTTGCTAGTGATAGAGTGGGGGCAGTGGTTGTGTGTGAATTTTGCATGGGTGATATGATCAGCCCATGCAGTCAGGTTGTTTCCACAGAAGATTCAGAGATATATTTCAACCTCTTGATTGACGTGTTCAGTTTCACCATCAGATTGAGGGTGGTAGGTGGTGGACAAGGAAAGGTCATATTTCAGAAGCTTTTCGAGCTCCCGAGTGAAGGTAGATGCGAATTGTGGGCCGTGGTCAGAGATGATTTTGTCATAGAGGCCTCAACGATGGTAGACTTTGTGAAAAGAGAGGGTGGCTACTCCCTCGGTGGTGATTTGTTTCTTGGTGGGGCAGAGAATTACCCCCTTAGTAAGCCCGTGGTTGACCATGACCAATAGGCTATCGAAACCATTAGACAATGGCAAGTCAGTGATAAGGTCGCAGGAGACTTGTTGGAAGGGGTGAGAGGCAAGAGACTTGATCAGGGAGAGTGAGGGGATGGTAGGGTGAGTGTTTGCTTTGTTTTGTTGGCAAAGAGCACAGCCCTCGATGTAGTGGCAGACTTGGGTAGCAAAGCCAGGCCACCAAAAGTCATGGGCAACAAGTTGGTGGGTTTTTAGGTATCCGGGGTGGCTGGTGGAGGGGTGATCATGGGCACATTGGACAACCATGAGGCGTTCGGGTTCTGGGACATAGATGCAGTCATGATAGTAAAGGAGGTTCTCCTTGAATTGCCAATCGGAGAGGTGGTTGCAGAAATTGGGGGTGGTGACAGGCCCTTCGAGGTCAGCGCGAAGGTGAGTGATGAGTTCGTCATCAACAGAGTGTTTTTGGATGGAAGTGGTGAGAACGGAGTTGACGACTCGGACAAAGAGAGTTTCAGGGAGGGGGTGACAGCTTGGTTGTCAGACTCAGACAAGAGTCTGTCAGGGCAGCGGGAAAGGGCATCGGGGCCAGAAAGGAGGGAGCCAGGGACATGGGTCATTTTGAGATCCAAGTCTGCAAGATCAAGAAGCCAATGCACTTGTTGGCGGTTGAGGTTCTGAGGTTGACGGAAGTACGTCAGGTTTTTATGGTCAGTGAAGACCTGGACTGGGTGTTGTGATCCATGGAGGTAGTGGTGCCATGCTTTGAGGGTGCAGATGATGGCAAGGAGTTCGCGGTCGAAGATGTCATAGTTCCGTTCTGCTGGGGAGAATGATTGGGAGAGGTAGGAACAGGGGTGCCAATCCCTGTTCAAGTCAGTTTGTAGGAGGATAGCTCCAGTGGCATCTCATGACATGTCAGTGGCTACGGCAAAGGGTCTAGAAAGGTCTGGGAGATGGAGGATGGGTTGTGAGAGGAAGAGCTTTTTAAGCTCATTGAAGGAGGTTTGGCATTGGGGAGTCCAAAGCCATGCAGTGGTTTTCTTGATGAGGTCAATGAGGGGGTGGGCAACGTCAGAATAGGAGGGTATGAAACGCCAGTAGAAGTTTGTAAATCCAAGGAATGAATGCACATCCTTGACTTTCTTCGGGGTCAACCATGAAGCGATTCCATCAAGCTTAACGGGATCCATAGCAAGTTCACCTGGTTTGACAATCATGCTGAGGTACTTCACTTCTGGAGTGGTGAATTTGCATGTGTTGAGGCATAGATGAAGATCTAGTTCCATCATTCGTTAGAGGACACGGCGGGTGCATTCGGTGTGGGATTCGTTGTTGGGGGAAAAGATGAGTAAGTCATCCATGTAGATGACAAGCCATCCTTCAGTGATCATGTCTCTGAATGAGTCGTTCATAAAACGCTGGAAAGTCAAGGGGGAGGGGTATGCATCATGAATGGTGTGTTCGTTGAGGTATCGATAGTCTTGGCATGGACATAGTTTGCCATCTTTCTTCTTGATGAAGAAGAAGAGGGAGGCTTGTGAGGACTTGGAGGGGTGAATTTTCCCAGAGCAAAGATTCTCATCAAGGAAGGCTTCGGTTGCCTTCTGTTCCTCTGGTGATAATGGATAGATTTTCCCGATCTTCGGGACGATGGATTTGTCGAGGTTAATTTCATGATCATACAGTCGTGATGGAGGAAGGGATTCGCAATCCTTTTTCTTGAAGACTTTGGTGAAGTCTGAGTATTCTGGAGGCAAGGTGACTTCCTGAGTCTGGGTCTCCACCTTTTCCACAAGTTTGGTAGCTTCGGAGTAGCGGGCGATGGTGGCAGAGGGTAGGATGTAGGGTCCTCCTCAGGTGATGCAGTTGATAGAGTAGTGGCTGAGGGTTTGGTGCTGCCACTGTTTTTTGGACTGGATATTGAGGTACATGTAAAGGTGCCTGTGGGTTTCAGGTGTCATGTTAACACATCGAATCGAAGTTTCCCCAAATCCTTGTAGAGGTGGGGCATGGTAGTGGGAGTTGTGTCACTTTTGATCAGTGAC
The DNA here is from genome assembly GCA_038094675.1 of Spongispora temasekensis. Lineage (NCBI taxonomy): Eukaryota > Fungi > Basidiomycota > Agaricomycetes > Boletales > Boletaceae > Spongispora > Spongispora temasekensis. The sequence continues at coordinate 10,428 of JBBPUL010000871.1, forward strand.
GTAGGCATGGTAGAGGTCCACAGATTGATCAAGGACCTCGGAGATGGAGATGGTTTGCTTTTCCCAATCAATAGTTGGGTTCATGAGGCAGAGCCAGGGGAGGCCAAGGATGACATTCTCCTTGCCACAGTTCATGAGGTAAAAGAGCACCTTTTGGGTAACTCCTTCCCCGATGGAGACGTAGAGCTTGGTGGAAAACAAGATATCTCCATTTGAGTTTGCCAATTGGTCTACGTTGCGGACACAGATTGGTTGTTCGAGGTGGATTTGTGGGAGTCAGTGTTTTCGGGCAAAAGCCTAGTCAAGGCAGGAGATCTCTGCTCCAGAGTCAACAAGAGCAGGAGAATCGATGACTTTCATAGTGTGTGAGGGTACTATGAGCTGGATGGGGATATGCATAGCTCTATTTGATGTGGATACTAGTACAGGCACACAAGAAACAAGACGTTGGAGAGGTACTTGTGTCGAAGAAGTTCTTTCTTTCAAAAATCCTTTACCCCTACTGCCTCTACGTAAACGTCTTCATCATCGTCTTCGTCCATGAGGCCCAGCATCTCTTCTTCAGCTTTGGTGACCTTTCGGTCAGCTTTGGGTCATGGAGAAAGGTCTTTGAAGATGGGGCACTTATTGGAAAAGTGACCCGCTTTCCTGCAGTGGAGGCAGAGTCCTTGTTTGAAGCAGCATTCTTGCTCTTCAGGGGTGAGTTTTGGGATGCGGATGGCATCCACATCCATGGTGTTGGAATCTTTGTCATGGGGGGTCTGAGTGGGGCAGGAGATGAAGGTGGGGGTCGAGGAGTGCTTGTGCTAGCAGGCAACAAGCTTAGCATGTTTGTGCTGGTCATCGAGACGAGAGGCATTCTTGATCCAATTGTCGATAGTGGTGGGGATGGTGTCCATAAGGTACACCTTTTCTGAGAGTGAAGGGGGGATGCCCATGGAGAAGTAATGGCAGATGGTAGCTGCCTCGTTGAGCCCTGCAAGGCTGACCTGGTTGCAAAACTCTGAGATGTACTGACTGAGAGAGGGTTGGAAAGTCCCATCACATCATTCATTGACGCGATAGGTGGCCAACCAGGTCAAGGCATTGGCAGTGGTGTTGGGGCTCTCGAAGTGAGCCTTGAACTTCTTGATGAACTCATCCCAAGACCCTAGGGTCATATTGGTTCCTTGTATGCTTTTCTCCATGAAGGTATCAGCCCAGGTGAGGGCACTCCTGTCATTCATAAATGACAGGGCAAATCCTATCTTCTTTTTGTCAGTGGAGTAGACATCGACGTTTATAGTGAGGTACTGTTGTATGGAGCGAAGCCAGGGCATGGCATCATGTTGTTTGCCTGAGAAGGCCTTGGGTTGGGCAAGGCAGAGTTCAGTGGGTTTGGCAGACATCGGTGGTGTGGAGTCTGGGCTGGGTGGCGAAGGGGACATAGTGGTTCTGGAGCAGGGACTAGGGGGTGTAGTGGACCTCCAAAAAGAAGAGGTTGCGATGGGTGGTGGTGATGGGTGGGGGCACCGCTTCAGAGGTGATGGAGGGGCCGAAATGGCTGCAATTTACAATAATGGTAGTCACATTTGAAAAGCTTGAGCCTTTTGTTATGACAGGCATGGGTAGCATCAGTCACAGACTCGATGCGCAACCTAAGGCTGCAAGGTGAAGACGAGGGGCATAGGTCCTGTACGCAATGCACAGAGACTAGTCACTACTCCACCTTGGTGAGTATGTAGCAATGTCGAAGATGAAGGTAGAGTATCCTCGAGCAAAGATGCTGCAAGGTCAAGTGGTTCGAAGGGAGAGCAGAGGGGAGCAAGAGGGTCAAAGATGCAATAGATTACTATCTCGAGTAGGCTCAAGCTAAGGTTACACCACTCGTGCTACACCCTATTTATATGTAAGAGTCCTGCACACAGACCAAGCAGTGCTACAGCTTGATAAGAGAGAGAGATCAAAAAGAGAAACTACTTATCACACAATGCCCACATACATGTATGCTTTCTCAGCCATTGTAGTATGTACATTCATCTTATCTCAAAGCAAAATACTCACAAGTTTTGTAGTTCTTTGTGCTTGCCAGCAGGTTGTGAAGAGGCAAAAGCATAATTCTGGACATACTTTGCCATTTTCTGGCACAGTATTTGGTCCCATTTTCAATGCATATCACACTGCATTAGTCAACTATACTAACCATCTAGATATCAGTGAAGATATCAAGGCAAGGTTCATTTTTTTGAATGAGGAAGGATTGTGAGTAATATATTATCACTACAACCAACTGCTTACATGGTCCAATAGGAAATTATTACATAAATCAGAAGATTGCTTGCTATCCAAAGTCATTCCCCCATATTTGTACCTCCTCTCAAGCATGTTGTGCCATGATTGTGTGATCTTGATAGTGGTGTATGTAGAACTTGAATCACCCAATAAAAAATCTTGATTTTGCTCCTAACCATTTTGTCTATGTATCCATTCTGTTTATTATGACACTTGTGATAGGTGCACTGAGCCACATCTCTATATTATAAGCTGCAGATTATGCTTGATCCTCCTGCTTTGTGCTCATCTCATGGCATTATCATGCATCATGTGCAGTGTATTTTTCTAATGGACATGGGCACTCCATGGCACATGGCAAGAATTCATGGAAGCATGACATTGCTTTCAATTTGGATGATGACAATTTTTCTGCAGATCTCTTTACTTTCAGTGGCAACAGTGCCCTGTTTAACAATGGAGAGTATACAGGATTTGCCTGAGCAGTGATGCAATCGACTGTCAGTGAGGCATCGAAAATATGCTTTCTTACATCTCCTTTACTTTCTCTCCTCTAGGTTCTGACTGAACTGTAACTCAGAAACAATTTCCTCTCTGTTTAACTTACACTTCTACCTTCAATGATTACCAAGGTCTTACACTCTCCTGTTTTATTGTCGACTTTGCATTGACCCTTTCTCATATGGACAGCTATACACTACTTTATCAAGGGTACACCAAAAACAGGATACATTGCTACTACTTTCTGCATTCAAAGATAATACTTGCCATGACATCAGTAAATCACTGGTTTTCACACAGAGGTACAGACTGGTATAGACTAGTACAGAGGTATAGACTTGTATAGGCTAGTAGAGACTTATGGTCTAGCATACCATAATCAAATACAACCAAGCACAACCAAATTTGGTTAGCAGTTGGTTAGTGTTTGGATATGTTTGATACCAGGCTATAACCAAACATAACCAAATATACTAATCAAATACTAATTAAACACTAACCAAATATATACAATTAAGTATACTAATTAGATACTAACCAAATATAACCAAGTAGACTAACCAAACACAACCAAACACACTAACCAGGCACTAACCAAACACAACCAAACACAATCAAGCATACTAACCAGATACTAGTAATCAAA
>JBBPUL010000872.1:0-13836 GCA_038094675.1 Spongispora temasekensis
CTCGACAATTCAGTGCTCAGGATGGGCAGAATCCTTCTCGCCGCAGCCAAGGCCAACCCCGTCCTTTTCTCCAATTCGACGCTGGTCGTTCCCCAGGTCACCCTACGCCTGACCCGCCTCAACCCATTCACAGGCGACCCCCGGATCGCTCAGACCGTCCAACGCCTACGCGATATGGGCATCGATGTCTAGCTTGGCGAGCGCTCCCCTGCTCCAGATCTGCCAGCTTCACCGAGGAGGAGGAGAAATCTGGTACCGACGACCCACGTCAACCTCGACCTCTCTGCGCTCATCGCACTCGTCTCAGATATTTCTATTTCCCATGCACTTCTTCCTCGCACAGAACAAGAAGCACACGCCCGGTTCGTCCCTCCCCAGAGCTATCTCGACTGGAAAAGATGCAGAGCCGCTCGGGGCCAGCAGGAGAATGACTCGGAACAACACTCGCGCGTGCTCGCATCCCAGGCCATACAAGAGATGCACAACGGCACCCTCCAAGAGATATATGAACGCACTTGCTCGGCAGGGGCCACATGTACATTTTGGACGACGCGTGAGGCCCGTCTTCGATGTCTCCAGATAGTTGCCAGAATAGGCGGGGAGAAGGAGCGGCAGCGAGCAGATACACTCTTGCAGTCGACCCGTCGCTCACCCACCGAGTCCGGCGCCGTACAGGGAGGGACGAACATCGACACATACTGGCAACACTCGCGATACTCCGTGGGGTACATACCGCTTCTCGTGCCCGTCCACGTATACCCGTCCATTCTTCCGGTTTCAGGGAGCACAGCGAACAAAACCGCCTTTTTCGACGCCCTCGTGCAGACGTGCATTCGGATTCTCGGTGATACCCCTATGCCTTTGGACGAAGATGGGAAAGAGGAAAACGAGGAGGAAAACGAGCTATCCTTACCAGTCCCCACTTCCGTCCCAAAGCTGACCGCGCACACCGTCGCCTCGATGCTTGCCGGCGCGTCAAGAGGTCACACAACGCTCACCACAAACAAGAGCAGCGTATGCGCGGTACTCAAGGCAATGTATCCATACGACGATCATGGTGATCTAGACGACCTCTCCGAGGGGTCGCCGACCGTGGACGAGCAGGCAGCACTCTGGGTTCTTGATCCGCGCAGTCTCGCCGAGGGGATGCGTTCCTTGTAGAAATTTTTTCCTTGCATGTGCAACGTGACTAAATCGGATTGTTCTTGTTGACTGGTCATTCGTTGAATTGGTTCCCATCCCCTTCGTCATTAGTGTCACTCAAGGCCTTTTTTGACACCCTCTGAAACCGCTCTGACTGTTGTCAGAGTGGTTCCGAGTGTCGTTGAAAAGTTGAGGAGTAACTTAAGTAGGGCACTCAAATTTCAAACTCCGCATGCACTTGAAGGTCGCGCGCCGCGCTTGCCGTGTTAGTCATTTCTGCGGTGCTTGCCGTGTCAGCCACAGCTGCATCCAAAAAAGGAATTCAAGCTCGTGTGTGAGCGTTCCCGGTGCAGTGTGCGCTCAAATCCAAATCGGGAAAGCACGCTCGGTAGGAAGGAAATGCACGGTGAGCTTTGCACCACTGTGCATTCCCAGGTGCCCTGGTGCAAGGGAATTAGTGGGAAGTAGGCATATGTATATTAAAATCATCCTGAAAATGTATTGCTAGCTCTTTCCCCCCTTTCCCTTCCTCATTGCAATGCCCCAGCACTCAGAAAAACAGCTTTTACTTCAGGAGCTCCACATTACACTAGAATTAGCTCAGCAGCTTCAACAGGCTGACCTTGAGGAGCAGTTTAATGAAGAAGCTAGTGATCTTGGCTCCTCTGGCTCCTCTGAGTCTGGCAGTAGCTCTCTTAGACTTGGACTACTATTCCACACCCCTATCATCTCCCCCATTTCCCCTATCACTCCTCTGATTGGAGTCTCTGATTCCAGTGACTCAGATGGTGAAGTGAGTTCCCTCAGTCATTATGATCACTTCATCGATGCTATCAAAGCATTGGAGAAAGAGGTTCTGCAGGCTTGTGTGCTTCGTAGTTCTCTTATCCCCTTGCGTGCACCTCAAATTCAAGTACTTGCTGACCATAATTATCCTGATGCATTTCACAAGAAGCTCAGGGTTGACCCTGACATTTTTGATGCCATCCTGGGTCAAATCATTAATCATCCCATCTTCTGCTCCCGCTCCCCTTCCTCTTTCCAACTCCCTGTTTTTGTCCAACTTGCAATTTTTCTCAATTATGCTGGGCATTATGGCAATGCTGTATCAGTTTTTGATGTTGCTTTGTGGGCAGGTGTTAGCGAGGGCTCAGTTGTCAACTGCACTAATCGTGTCATGACTGCTCTTCTTGCATAGCATGATACATTTATCAATTTTCCTGATCCTGACTCTGCTGATCGTGCCAATGCTAAGGCATATGCTGGCCGAGTTACAAATTGTCAAGAATGGTGTGGTGGCTGGTTAGCAGCTGATGGATCCTCTATCTCCTTGTTGTAAAAACCTGGCTATTATGTTGAAACTTTCTATGACCATAAATCAAGGTATTCTTTGAATTGCCAGGTGAGTAATGATTTTATATCTGAAAATTACAACAAATATGTTACGACAGGCGCGGGTAGCGTCAGCCGTAGACTCGATGCGCAACCTAAAGCTGCGAGACGAAGGCGAGGGGCATAGGTCCTACACGCAATGTGCAGAGACTAGTCACTACTCCGCCTTGGCGAGTATGTAGCGATGTCGAAGACGAAGATTGAGTATCCTCGAGTGAAGACGCTGCGAGGCCAAGTGGTTCGAAGGGAGAGCAAAGGGGAGCGAGAGGGTCAAAGACACAATAGATTGCTATCTCGAGTAGGCTCAAGCTAGGGATACATGGCTTGTGCTACGCCCTATTTATATGTAAAGAGTCCTGTGCACGGACCAAGCAGTGCGGCAGCTCGACGAGAGAGGAACCCAAACTAAGTAGCTGGAGATAAGGGGAAATGAGTCACACACAGTGTGAAACGAGTCAGAAGGCCGTGTGAGATAGAATTACATGGAACGTCGTGGAATGCATGAGTCAGAGATAAGAGAAAAAGAAACGTACAGCCATGGATGCTGACTAAGGGGAAGGGCTGTACGCGTTTAAGTAATACAAGGTAAAAAGAGAGCAGAGAAAGAAAGAAAAGGGGCTGATTGTAACATTACCCCCTTAGTAGGGTCGAAACCCTAGTGAGACTTCCTTACAAACCACGGCAAGACCCTACGGGTGATCCACACATGTTGCTCTCTCCGACCGAGTCGAAGTGAAAGTCCTCATCTGCATCTAAAGCTGGCGGGGATCTAGGTGGAGGCACTGGAAGCACGCGGCCAGAGCGCTGAGAGCGGCAGGAAGTGTTGGAGGTGTGGGACCGAAAGGATCCCCGAGAGTGGTGGGAGCTGCAGGAGGAAGTGGATGAAGAGGAGGACGTGGGCAGGGAACGGCGGTTGCGGAAGGGACAAGCGGCTTGGGTGTGGCCCAGGGAGCGATGACGACAGAAGGGGCAGGTGTAGTGCGGGCAGTGTACCCGAATATGTCCGAGCCTGTGGCAGATGAAGCACGAGTCCCGGTAGCGATGGTGGTCGCTGGGGCAGGGCAAGTCTCCCTGTAGGATGCGTCGTTGGACCGTAGCTTCTTGGATACGGTCGAAGCGAGCTTGGAGAGCGTCGATGGCTAATGCTTCCATAGGGTCGAGGGGGGAAGACGAAGCGCTGGGGGTCCCGTTGTCCGCGGGGACTGAGTCTCAGATGATTTCAGAGGGCGAGGGAGAGGGGGAGCGAAGTGCGAAGCCGGAGATATTGATATTGGTGGGGACGGAGACCGCAGCAGTTTCTCGAAGGTACCGGTCGATGTCCTGGACGAACTCTAGATAACCCAGCTGATGGGCCAAGTCGTGTACATGTCCGATAACCCTGGAATGGATGCTGCGGATGGAAGCTCCTGCGAGGGCGACGTTCTGTTGTTCATTGCTAATGAGGGCCTGAAAAAGATGGGGGAGGCGCTCTAACTGAAGGTAAACCATGTAAAGGAGGAAAAAGATAGAAGACGGGTCTGTGAAGGCGGAGATCCCCATAAACATGTGGGGGTCTGTGAGGTATTCATGGAGCGCGCTGCGCTCATCATCGGTGGGGTCGGAGGACCTGAGGGTGTGGGTGTGCAGGGGAATATTGACCGAGATTACTGGGGTTGGGGCATCGGTGGGCGGGTCGAGGACGGGGACGGTATATGAAGAGCCTGAGCTAGGAGGAAGATCGTTTGTTGCCAGTACCACAACATCCTCATGATGAGGAGCGTTGGCCAGCGGCGGAGAAGGGGTGCACGGCGGCGAAGTAAGATTGTCCTCCGTAGGAGGTATTGAAACGGACAGGGAAGAAGGCGATGAAGGGGATACAGATGAGACATGGGACATAGTAAAGGAGAAGCGCAGGGGTGAGGGAGTGAAGACGATGAAGGGCATTGTGAGGGAAGGGAGCTTAACGCTTTGAGGGAGGGAAAGCCTTCGGGTGAAGGTTCTTATACTCCTGTAAGGCGGACTTTGCATTTTTCAAGTTCCGTTCTGGAACCCATGAGTCTTCTTCCGCGGTGTATCCCTTCCATCGGATCAGGAACATGTGGGAACGTGGTGTCCCTCTGTGGCATAGGACCTTCTCAATCTCGTATTCCTCTTCGCCTTCTATTAGCTCCGGGGGTGGAGCTGGGAAGTTTGGGCCGTGTACGCTGTTTTCGCGATAGGGCGATAAGAGAGATGCGTGGAACACGGGGTGAATCTTCCATGTTGCCGGGAGTCAGAGTCTATATGTCAAGGGGGATAGGACGTCTGTGATAACGAAGGGTCCTTCCCTTTTTGGTGCAAATTTGGGGTTCGCAATGCGGCAATTGAGGTTCTTAGCCTCTAGCCAGACCTTATCTCCTTTTGTGAATGGGGTGAAGGAACGGCATGTTCAGGATGCCATCACCTGGCACCGTGCGAGTTCGTGGGCTGCCAGTGCTTCATTCCTTGCTGCGGACAAGGCCTTGAGGCGTTCTTCCAGGGCAGGAAGTGGCGTTTCTGTGAGGACCGTGGGGAGAGCGCGAGGTTCGAAGCCGTACATGAGGTAGAACGGCGATTTGCCGGTGACAGAGTGGGGGCGATGATTATGCGTGAACTCCGCGTGGGTGATATGATTAGCCCATGCAGTGGGGTTGTTTCCGCAGAAGATCCGGAGGTACGTTTCGACCTCTTGGTTGTCTCATTCAGTTTCTCCGTCGGATTGCGGGTGGTATGCGGTGGACAGGGAGAGGTCGTATTTCAAGAGCTTTCCAAGCTCTCGCACAAAGGTGGATGCGAATTGAGGGCCTCGGTCAGAGATAATTTTGTCATAGAGGCCCCAGCGGTGGTAGACTTTGTGAAAAAAGAGGGTTGCGACTCCCTCGGCGGTGATGTGTTTCTTTGTGGGGCAGAGAATTACCCCCTTAGTAAGCCCATGGTCGACCACGACCAGTAGGCTGTCAAATCCATTGGATGACGGGAGGTCGGTGACGAGATCGCAGGAAACCTGCTGGAATGGACGTGAGGTGAGGGATTTGATCGGAGAGAGCGGGGGAACGGTAGGGTGAGTGTTTGCCTTGTTTTGTTGGCATACTGCGCAACCTTCGACATAGCGGCGGACTTGAGTGGCAAGGCCTGGCCACCAAAAGTCATGAGCGACGAGTTGGCGGGTTTTTAGATACCCGGGGTGGCTGGCAGAGGGGTGATCATGGACGCGAGTGATGATGGAGAGGCGATCAGGTTCGGGGACGTAGACGCGGTCTCGGTAGCAAAGAAGATCTTCCTTGAATTGCCAATCGGAGAGGCGGTTGCAAAGATTGGGGGCAGTGACGGGACCTTCGAGGTCAGCGCGGAGGCGGGTGACAAGTTCATCATTGGTGGAGTGTTTTAGGATAGCGGTGGCGAGGACGGAGTCAACGACACGAACAAAGAGGGTTTCGGGGAGGAGGGTAACTGCTTGGTTGTCAGACTCAGAGGAAAGTCTATCCGGGCGGCGAGAGAGGGCGTCAGGGCCGGAGAGTAGAGAACCGGGGATGTGGGTCATCTTGAGATCAAAATCTGCAAGGTCGAGGAGCCATCGCGCCTGACGACGGTTGAGGTTCTGGGGCTGGCGGAAGTACATCAGGTTTTTGTGGTCAGTGAAGACCTGTACGGGGTGTTGTGAGCCACGAAGGTAGTGGCGCCAAGCCTTGAGAGCTCGGATGATGGCGAGGAGCTCGCGGTCGAAGATGTCGTAGTTCCGTTCTGCTGGGGAGAATGACTGTGAGAGGTATGAACAGAGATGCCAGTCCCGTTCGAGTCCGTTTGGAGGAGGATAGCTCCGGTGGCATCTCGTGATGCATCGGTAGCTATGGCGAAGGGCTTAGAGAGGTCTGGGAGGCGAAGGATAGGTCGAGAGAGGAAGAGCTTCTTGAGCTCGTCAAAGGAGGTCTGGCATTGGGGGGTCCAAAGCCACGCGGCAGTTTTCTTGGTGAGGTTAATGAGAGGGCGAGCAACGTCAGAGTATGAAGGAATGAAACGCCGGTAGAAGTTTGTGAATCCGAGAAAAGAGCGTACATCCTTGACTTTCTTTGGGGTAGGCCAGAAGGCAATACCATTGAGTTTGACGGGGTCCATGGCAAGTTCGCCGGGTTTAACGATCATGCCGAGGTATTCTACTTCGGGAGTGGCGAACTTGCATTTGCTCAGGCGTAGATGGAGATCCAACTCCATCATACGTTGGAGGACTCAGCGGGTGCGCTCGGTGTGGGATTCGTTGTCGGGGGAGAAGATGAGCAGGTCATCCATATAGATAACGAGCCATCCTTCGGTGATCATGTCTCTGAAGGAGTCGTTCATGAAACGCTGGAAAGTGGATGGAGAGTTGTTCATGCCGAAGAACATGACCATGGGTTCAAAAAGGCCCTTGTGGGTGATAAAGGCGCCTTTCCATTGGTGACCGTTTTTGATGCGTACGTTGTTGTACCCCCAGCGGACGTCGAACTTGGTAAAGACATTAGCTCCTTTGAGCTTGTTGACAAGGTCAGAGACGAGGGGAAGGGGGTAGGCGTCGCGGATGGTGTGTTCATTCAGGTACCTATAGTCCTGGCATGGGCGAAGCTTGCCATCCTTCTTTTTGACAAAGAAAAAGGGGGAGGCCTGAGGGGACTTGGAGGGGCGGATTTTCCCAGATCGGAGGTTTTTGTCTAGGAAGGCTTCAGTGGCTTTTTGTTCTTCGGGGGACAAGGGGTAGATTTTCCCAATTTTTGGGACAAAGGACTCGTCGAGGTTGATTTCGTGGTTGTAAGGCCGAGACGGGGGAAGAGACTCGCATTCCTTTTCCTCGAAGACTTTAGCGAAGTCCAAGTATTCTGGGGGCAAGGTGATCTCTTGAGTCTGGGTTCCCGCTTTTTCCACAAGTTTAGTTGCTTCAGAGTAGCGGGCGATGGTAGCAGAGGGCAGGATGTATGGTCCTCCTCGGGTAACGCGGTTGATGGAGTAGTGACTCAGGGTTTGGTGTTGCCACTGTTTTTCGGATTGGATGTCCAAGTATGCATGTAGATGCCTATGGGTCTCGGGAGTCGTATTGACACACCGAATTGAGGTTTCCCCGAAGCCTTGTAAAGGCGGGGCGCGGTAGTGGGAGTCGTGTCGCCTTTGATCAGCGACGTAAGCGTGATAGAGGTCTGCGGATTGGTCGAGGACCTCGGGGATGGAGATGGTTTGCTTTTCCCAATCGATCGTTGGGTTAGCGAGATGGAGTCAGGGAAGACCGAGAATGACGTTTTCCTTTCCGCAGTTCATGAGGTAAAAGAGTACCTTTTGGGTGACTCCTTCTCCGACAGAGACGTAGAGCTCCATGGAGAATAGGATATCTCCATTGGAGTTTGCGGATTGGTCTATGTTGCGGACGCGAATAGGTTGTTCCAGGCGGGTGCGAGGGAGACGATGTTTCTGGGCAAAAGCCCAATCGAGGCAAGAGATTTCTGCTCCTGAGTCAATGAGAGCGGGAGAGTCGACGACTTTCATGGTGTGCGAGGGTACCACGAGCTGAATAGGGATACGCATAGCTCTATTTGATGTGGATACTAGTACAGGCGCACAAGAAATGAAACGTTGGGGAGGTACTTGCGTCGAAGGAGTCCTCCCTTTCAAAAATCCTTTATTCCCACTGCTTCTACATGGAGCTCCTCATCTTCATCTTCGTTGATGAGGCCCGGTATTTCTTCTTCGGCTTTAGCGATTTTTCGGTTGGCTTTGGGGCATGGGGGGAGATCTTTGAAGGTAGGGCACTTGTTGGAAAAGTGACCTGATTTCCTGCATCGGAGGCAGAGTCCTTGTTTGAGGCAGCGTTCCCGCTCCTCAGGGGTGAGTTTAGGGATGCGGATGGCGTCGACATCCATAGCATTGGGGTCTTTGTCACGAGGATTCTGAGTGGGGCGAGGGACGAAGGTGGGGGTCGAGGAATGCTTGTGCTGGCGGGCGACAAGCTTAGCACGTTTATGTTGGTCATCAAGACGAGAGGCATTCTTGATCCAATCGTCGATGGTGGTGGGGACGGTGTCCATAAGGTACACCTTTTCCGAGAGCGAGGGGGGGATGCCGGTGGAAAAATAGTGGCAGATGGTAGCTGCCTCGTTGAGTCCTGCAAGGCTGACCTGGTTGTGGAACTCGGAGATGTACTGGTTGAGGGACGGTTGGAACGTCCCATCACGTCATTCGTTGACGCGGTAGGTGGCCAGCCAGGTCAAGGCGTTGGCGGCGGTGTTGGGGCTCTCGAAGTGAGCCTTGAACTCTTTGACGAAGTCGTCCCAAGATCCTAGGGCCATGTTTGTTCCTCGCATGCTTTTCTCCGTAAAGGTATCTGCCCAGGTAAGGGCATTTCTGTCGTTCATGAAAGACAGGGCGAAGCCTATCTTCTTCTCATCAGTCGAGTAGATATCGACGTTAACAGCGAGGTATTGAAGGACCGAGCGAAGCCAGGGCATGGCATCGTGTTGTTTGCCTGTGAAGGCCTTGGGCTGGGCGAGGTGAAGTTCGGTGGGTTTGGCCGACATTGGGGATGGAGGACTAGGTGGCGAGGGGGGCGTGGTGGTTCCTGAGCTAGGGCTAGGGGGTGTAGTGGACCTCCAAGAAGGAGAGGTTACAAGGGGTGGTGGTGGTGGGCGGGGGCGCCGCTTCAAAGGTGACGGAGAGGCCGAAATGGCTGCAAGCTACAGCAATGGTAGTCGTGTTTGAAAAGCTTGAGCCTTTTGTTACGACAGGCGTGGGTAGCGTCAGCCGTAGACTCGATGCGCAACCTAAAGCTGCGAGACGAAGGCAAGGGGCGTAGGTCCTACACGCAATGTGCAGAGACTAGTCACTACTCTGCCTTGGCGAGTATGTAGCGACGTCGAAGACAAAGATTGAGTATCCTCGAGCAAAGACGCTGCAAGGCCAAGTGGTTCGAAGGGAGAGCAAAGGGGAGCGAGAGGGTCAAAGACGCAATAGATTGCTATCTCGAGTAGGCTCAAGCTAGGGATACATGGCTTGTGCTATGCCCTATTTATATGTAAAGAGTCCTGTGCATGGACCAAGCAGTGCAGCAGCTCGACGAGAGAGGAACCCAAACTAAGTAGCTGGAGATAAGGGGAAATGAGTCACACACAGTGTGAAACGAGTCAGAAGGCCGTGTGAGATAGAATTACATGGAACGTCATGGAACGCATGAGTCAGAGATAAGAGAAAAAGAAACGTACAGCCATGGATGCTGACTAAGGGGAAGGGCTGTACGCGTTTAAGTAATACAAGGTAAAAAGAGAGCAGAGAAAGAAAGAAAAGGGGCTGATCGTAACAAAATACTTTTGGGTGTTATAGATAATTATTATGCCTCACAATCTTCATATTGTGGACTATGGGCTGGGCCATCCAGGGAGTGCACATGATGCAAATGCCTTTAGGGGTACTTGAGTCTTTGAGGAGCATGAGACTCTTCTTGCAGATGATAAGTGGGTATGGAGGGACAGTGCCTATCCCATTTTGCCATGGCTTGTACCCCCCTTCAAAAGGCAAAGGGGTGCATCCTTGAATAGAGAGCAAGGTAGATTCAACTACTTTTTATCCAAGGTAATTTTTATTTTTATTTTTATTCTTCTTTATTGGGCTTTACTTCATATTTAGATTCGGGTCAGAGTAGAACATGCATTTGATGCACTCAAGGGTCATTTTCAATCACTGCATAAGCTGCATATTCCTATTGTTATGATGGGTGTGGGTAGTATCAGTTGTAGACTCGATGCGCAACCTAAAGCTACGAGGCGAAGACAAGGGGCATAGGTCCTGAGCGTAATGCACAGAGAGTAGTCACTACTCCACCTAGGCAAGTATGTAGTGACATCAAAGAGCAAAGATAGAGTGTCCTCGAGTGAAGATGCTATAAGGCTGAGTGGTTCAGAGGGAGAGCAGAGGGGAGCGAGAGGGTCAAAGATGTAATAGATTGCTATCTCGAGTAGGCTCAAGCTAAAGTTACAGGCTTGTGCTACACCTCTATATATACATGCGGGGGATGTGCACGGACCAGGCCTAAGAAAAGCCTCGAAGACAAAGGAAGACATAAAGGGAAAGAGGATAATTAACTATGAGTAATCCGCAGTATGAATGAGTAAGAAAAGAAGACTGTGGATTGGAAATAAGAAGCAAATGTGCAGCAAAGAAGATCAGAAGAGAATGTGCTGTAGCACAAGGACTGTGGGAGCAATAGAAGAGAAGCTCAGGTGAAATACCTGAGATAAGAATAAGTGACACGAGGTGTCGGAAGCAATAAGTGAAACAAGGAAGCAAAGGGGGCATGCAGTGCCAAAGAAAAGAGTCCGAGAGAGAAGGAAACAGCATAAGCCAATAGAAGAGGTTGGCAAAGGAACAACGGTAAACCAGGGTGATACACAGTATCAGAGACCACAGGTTCAGAGGAGAGGGAATGGGTATATACCAGTAGGACAACTGGCAGGGCGTAGACAAACCAGCAAGGATGGCTGGTGAGACATCTAGAGGTGCAATGAGAGGCGCTATGACTAAGACAAAAGAGAAAAGAATAGGGGCCATAGACTAATCGTAACACCTATCAGCTCTGAAAAGGACTTTATATATGCTCAAAACTGGATCATCTGTTGTCTGATCCTTCACAACATGATAATTCACTTTGAGGAGCAGAGGTTTGGATTGGAATCCAGAGAGAGGGGGGCTTCAGAGACTTGGGCAATGCAGGAAGGTCCACCTGAGGATGGAGCTGATGATATAGGAAAGGAAGCAGATGCCAATTGGCCAGGTCATGCTGTTCGACTCAGGTTGATGCATCAATTGTTGCACACCACATCATGAAAACAACAGATTTGATAGAACTACAGACAACATTAGACTACTCAGGGTCTACAATTCCCCTCATCTTCAGCTGCAGCTGAAGCAACTCCACCTGCACCTTGGCAGCCTCAGTTCTTGCTTGCTGAAGATGAATATCAGCTTCCTTGTCCATCACCTTTACTTCCTGGAGCTGAATATCTGCCTCCTTGTCCTTGAGTGAGCGCTTGTGCACAGCCTGCGCATTCACGTTATCATGTAACATTTTTTCATATTTGAGCTGTGCCAACTTCTCCACCTTCGCATACTCAACCTTCAATTGTAGACAGCAATTTTTTTCCATCAACAGTGCAACCTGGTGAGATTCAGGCTCATCTCAACTTGACTCAGCAGAGGCAGCAGAGATCTGTGATTTGATGTCATCAATTTATGATTTGATTCATTTACCTTTGCTACAACCAGCCATGGATGATGTCGATAGACCTGTGGTCGAGGACATGGGCAAGAAATTCAGTTGGTACAATTTGTGTGACTCGCCACCGCCACCACTGGTGCCATGCGATGATGCAATGGACAATGGAGCATGTGAGTAATATGATCCAGCCAGCTTTGATGCAGCTGTGTGTTACTGTCAATTCTGACATATAAAATATCAAGAATGAACATCTGAATGCTTACCAGCACTGGCCCTGGTAGACATGTGCTGAAACCCAGACAAGCAGGAATTGTAATCGGACACATCCATGTGTCTGATTGCAGTATCGTCGGTGGTGTCGAGTTTGTTGGAATCCTGAGAGGGGTCATCGATGGCCTAAGAAAATTAATATCATATGTGTAAGGATTAATTTAAATCAAATCTGCTTACCTTGTGCTTTTCGGCACAGCACGAGTAATGTGATTGAGACAAGTCATGGTCAAACTCCAAGTCATCAAAGTTGTCATCCATCTCAAAATCATTGTCAGGTACAGGCCACACCGGAGAAGGAAGATGTAGTAGGAGGGGGAGGGGGGGAAAGGAGGTGGAGGCAGAGGCGGCAGAGGCAGATCTTTGAGTTGCATGTCCATCGGAGGTGCCGGCGGGCGTTGAGCTTAAAGATGAGGGTCAATCATGTAGTGTGCCGAGTCAGAGGGACCACTGCCAGTAGAGGGTCCAAGGTGAGGGTCAAGCTGCTCCTCAACACAAGGGGGGCCAGGGCGAGAGTCGAGGCAGTACATGGCATATGCCTCGAAATCGGCATGAGGGGCACTGAGGTGCATCAGCAAACTAACTCTATCTGTCCAACTCTGGACAGCTCTGTCCAGAGCTGTCCAGAGTTGGACAGACAGAGTTAGTTTGCTGATGCGAGGATCAAGGTGAGGGTTGAGGTGAGGGTCAAGCTGCTCGATGGCATGAGGGCCCAAGTTGTGGCCAGCAGAGCCAGAGGGAGGTGGCATGGCAGCAGAGAGATTGGCAACCATACCCTGCACAAATTGTAAGTCACAATTCTGGCCCAGTTTTGAGTTGACGAGGGTTGGAGTGAAGTTTGGTATGCTTCGCCAGATGGGAAAGAGATCATCGTACCAGAGGAATGTGGAGGCAACCTGTTCTTGCAGGTTGGCTGCATCATCTCCGGGCTAAATACCTTGGCCTATTTGATGCAGTTTTTTGTAACTTTCAATGAATGATTTTTGAAGACTGGACAATGTCAGTAAAATGTGTGTGGCAGTGACCACGACTTACTATGTGATGCAGTTCTCAACTGACAGTCCAAACTTCTTATGGTTTGCTAGTATTGCAAAGATATCTCTCCATATGGGGTCATTGCTAAAGATCGATTGGGCAATCGCCATCTGAATGGCCATCTTGTTTTTTCCTGATGCTCACTCTGTAGGGATGGTGCAGTCATGGTTTGCCTTCTCTGCCTTATTCTCTGAAAAAAGAATGGAACAATCAGTGCTATGTTCCTTGAACCAGATAACTAGCAGATTTGTTTGGTGGGTGGTCCAGTGGATGGTGAACCAAGCATTTGAGGATGAAGCATCAGAGGGTGGAGGGGTCTGGACTTGTATCTGGGAGGGGCATTGAGCTCTGGAACCTCGGCCGCCACGGTGGCCCCTAGTAGGATTTGGAGGCAGCAGATTTGGGAGTTGCTGGTATGTGCTGGCAGGGACTTGCGGCTCCATTGACAATGCCTTGCGGGCAATCCTGGCTGAACATCGTGTTCAATATACTGGCATGATAAGGTTCAGGCTCCACCTGAATTGCTGGACCATACCCACTGTTCCAGTCTGATGCACTTTCAGTCAGAGAAATTATTTATTATGTCAGAAGCCCTCAGACTCAGCTGTGAGTATCACTAGTATACGCCCTGCGCCGCAAAGACTGCAATGCAACAAAAGGCCTTAGCCATGATCTCTCCCTGGACTCCTCACAAAGGCCAAGCACCTCGTCGGCCGTAGACTGCAAGTGCTAGTCGTCGTCTTGCAACGTTGCGTGTCCGTCACTGGGGGAAATTA
>JBBPUL010000873.1:0-13835 GCA_038094675.1 Spongispora temasekensis
AAAACTACAAACATTGTCTTTACAGAAGTACTTAGAGGCTTAATTTGATTTTTTTTCTATTTTTTTTTTGTTCTTTTGTTACCAATGAAAATATTATATTATTATTCTCATTCTCATTAACACCCTCGGAGGGGCTTGCCCCTCAACCGGCCACCAGCTCGTACAATCAAATAAACTAATCAAATACTAATCAAACAAATCCAAACACTAACCAAATGCTAACCAAGCACAACCAAACACAACCAAACACTAATCCAATTACAAATAATCTATGTGACAATTCACTAACAAACAACATGCAGTAACACTAAATTAGTTATATCATGACTGCATTTGCACTAGTCTCAAGCCATTATTGGAAATTTGAGTAAGCATGGAAAGCAAAAGTTGCCTATAACATCTGGGGACATTTACCTGGCAACTATTGCATCGTGTCATGCATGTCACACATTTCAGTCCTAATATGGTGGGCATTGCCATGTTTGGGTGAGGCTGTGATGCAGCAGTCCTGTTTGGGATAGAATTCCTAAAAAGTAAATTCCTGTAAATATTTGCTAAGTGTCCGCCTCCAAGTGCATCACTAGTCCTCCCCCCAACAACAACTGGCTGGATGCAGCCCAGATCCTACCAAATAATATCTAATACTGATAGAATATGTTTTGCTCACTAATACCTCCTACATCATACCACCAAAATTCCTATGCATACCTTTCTTCCCAATGAGCCAACACACCAAGATCATATTGCTCTGATTCCACTCGACAAAGTCTCTCTGTGATTTGCAATGAATGAACAGGTCATAGCCCATATACATGGCAATTAGATTGTGCAGAGGCATTTCTCCTTGGCATAGATTGTGTTGTCCTTGCAGAGACAGGCTTTGGCAAGACTCTCCCATTCACTCTCCCTTCGCTTCTTTATCCTGACAAGATAATTGTCATAATATCACCACTTAATGCACTAGAGGAGGACCAGGTACATATCTATGTTTGCTTATTGCCACCACTCACACAATCTGTACTAGGCATGCTGTTTTCAAGATGCTGGCATGAAACCTGCAGTTGTTAATCATGAGACATTTGACAATAAACTCTATGAGGTAAGAATGACAAACATTCATCAGTATATACATCAACTGAATGCAATACAGGATTTGAAAACAATGAGTTATCAAGTGATACTCACATCTCCAGAGATGGCTCTCAAGAATACATGGTTCAATTCTCTACTAGCCATGCCAGAGTTTCATAAGTGCATGATTGGCATAGTCATCAATGAGGCACATTGCATCTCACAGCGGGGTGGTGACTTCCAGCCTGTGTATGGTGAATTAGATAAACTTTGGTCATTCATCCCGCTCAACATACCAATATATGTGACATCTGCTACAGTGAACCCATCTGTCCTTGCCAAAGTCCACCATGTTTTACACATCAATCCAGCTAAATCATTTTACCTCAACCTAGGAAACAATCAGCCTAATATCACACAAGAATGCAGAATCATACCAAATACCATGGATACCAGCACTCTGGATTTCATTTATGAAGGTGCAATGAGCATGGATGATCTTCCACATGCTCTAATTTTCATCAATAAAGTTCTTGACACTCAGCTCATATGGAAAAGGTCTCAGGAAATACTTCCTGTTCACCTTTGACAGAGCGTAGACTACTTGAATGCGTGGCGATCATTGCAGTCAAAGAAATGGGTGTTGCGGGGCTTCCAAGATGGCCAGACCAGAGTCCTCATTGTAACAGAGATTGGTGGTATGGTATGTTTATATCTGTGTCAGCATCAGTGAAATGGACAATGGTAAACAAATTTCAGGGACTGGACATCCCTGATATTTCATCTGCCTTGCAGCACGTGGGTACTGCAAGCACAGTGGCTATTGTTGATGGAGAGAATAAAGTGGAAGAAGATGAGATCATGGCTTACCATAAGAAGATGGATCCAGCTTTGCATGAGTGGGTCAAAACGGAGGACTGCCAGTGCAATGTTGCTGACAAGTTCTTTGATAATCTGCCTGGCCATTCACATGAGTTGCTATAATCATCTTCCCACACTATGCACCATACTATCACCTCACTTTTTCTAGCACCTACCAGAGAGTGCTGTGACAACTGCACCTTCAAAACCATGCTATCTACTGCTGCCAACCCTCCAGGCCCCCATGAATCAGTCACTGTGAAAACTGAAGATTCATTAGGACTTGGAAAACCACTGGAGGGGACAACCCATTATGAAGGCACTTGAAGAGCTGGTGAGCACCTTCATCGTGTTTGTCGGGCCTTATTCCAATGGTGTGCTGACACACGCAAGTGGGACTACCCCTACTCTTGTTTCACTGGCATTGCATTACTGCCAGACAGCCCCCTCACCACCATCACTTCTAATCATCACCTGAAGGTGTTGGCAGATTTGCAAACAACACTTGATACATCCTGGGCATTTATTGATGCTTATGGTGAAGAGGTACTGGTGGTGGTGAAGAAACTTGATGATGAAGACAAGGATGTCCAGGCCATGAAGGTACTTACCAATCATCATGTGAAGCTTCAAGCCACAGAGGCTGCCAAGGCTGCTCAGAGTCAGACCACTGATTTTAAGCCCCAAAGGCGACCTCAGAGAGGCAAAGAAAATGCCTTTCAAATTCCTGGAATGTCAAGGTACATGATTTCATGCTCGTTTAAAATTATATGATAAATTGTGAATCATATATCTAGCTTCCAAGTTTCAGAGCTATCTATGCCATCACAGTCCACACCCACACCCATGTCTGGCACTGCTGCATCCTTGCCAACAGGACAGTTTATTAACTTCTCAATCCATATTCCTGAGCATTCTCAGTTTCTTAGTACTACAACTTTTAATAATTGGTGGGCAGCTCAAGAAGGATGAGTATACAAGCATACAATAAATTACCTACCATCAGAGTTACTCGGTGTACTGTCCCATAACTCTAATGTAGATCATGCAAAGTCTCAGTGCTGCCACCACCGGAGCATTGTTTTCCATGCAAATAGGTGTGCTGCTCCCAATGAAACAACATCCTCTACACAATCAGCTTTTCCTTTCACACAATGTCCATCTTGCTGTACATGGATCTCAGACGTATGGTATATACCTTCTAGTTGCTCAACATCTTTTGATTTTGCAGGGTCTGTATGAAAAGAGCCTCACTGAAGTATTTGAATCTGTTGTTCCATGTGTTTGCAGATGTGCATGAGGGTTGGTATCGCAGGGCTGATACATTTCATTAGATCCCAAGAGGCATTGGGTCCCTGGACTTGGTGCGTGACTTTTATGTCTCAGATATTGTGTTCCTGACCATGATCTATAGGGAAAAATCCATTTGGACGTCCTGTGAGATTCATGAGCCAACCTCGACACTTGACAAAATTACTTTGTCCATAGCAGTGAGTACATTGTGTACAATGTATCAATATTATTAACTCACCTGACATCCACTGGCCACTCCCAGTGTAAGCATTGAAGTAGCTCCAAGATTTCGATTGTATATTTGGAATTCTTGCCTCCTGCAAAGTGAAAAAGAAGGTAGGGCAATGTCTGCTCCATTATTCCAACAACATCTCCATGCCTAATGGCTTCATTCAGGTTGACATAACGTAATGCATCATGGTTCCACAGAATCGCCTGTCGAAATATTTCATCTTGCTCATTTTTAGGTTGTGAGTCCGTCCGTTCGACGGTGCTACTTGATGATAGCTGATCAACTATTTTGATCGCTAGCTTATGCAAATCTTCTGGCTTCTTGTGTCGTAAATCAGCCAGATTTTCATTGAGACTGATGACTCTCCAGCAATCATGAATGCGAGCCTCGGTAACATAATAGATTGCATCATGGAGTTGTTGATGAAATGGCCCATGGATCTGAATGGTATGTAGACCCTTTCACTCCAGAACTGTGAATGCATGCATAAGGCCATGTCCAGCACTTGTTCCCAGGTATTGTTTATGGATCGAGTTGGCAAATGCCATTATGAGGTGAAACCATCCAAATACCACCACCAGCCAATCAAGTCGATCGAAAGATGTATGGTCCTGCATGCAATATTTGAAGAGTCTGCACAAACACTCCACAGTCAGCTGATCTCCAACCCATATGATCACATGCTCCAGTCCAGTGCACCTTCTCTCCTCTTCGGTATGCAGGTTCAGTTGTTTGAACCACTCCATGATCAACTGATCATTTCCCTCATAGGTTGCCTCCTCGATATGAACAGTCTCAAGAATATGCTGCTCAGTGATGGATTGTGGGCCATGAATAAGCTTCTCAACCAATGGATGTGGTGAAAAGATATCATGATCTTTGTATGGATTGGTTTGAAATTCAAATTCAGGTGAATGTACAAGATATTGAAGTACTCGGTAGATGTTGCGTGCATGTCAGGCAGCTGCACATGTCTTCTCCATCTGAAATATGTCATGTATGGTAATAGGACACTTTCTGCCCTCCTCATGGGAGATTTGCATGGCCTGGTTGCTTAGTGGGCATTCCAGTGGGGCATTGGGCTGAAAGTACACAGTTGCAGCTGTACCAGAGTCGAAGTGGTGCTGTTTGTCGAGTTACTGTGAAAAGGTATGGAATGGTATGTTCATGTTGTCATGTGAAATAATGAAAGGCATCAATTGTACTTGCTGACACATGTTATCTAGTGCATTAGCTGAGATGGTGGTGAATGCATGCATGGACCATTTATGTGACATTGTCAACCTGAATGCATGAAGAAGGTCAAGTGACTTTGCGGATATCCCTTGTGCATGGAGGAATGTTGTCAAGAATTTTGGCCAGTGATTGTGGTGGTGTGATCGTGCATACATTAGCTGAAAGATTATGGATAAGATGATCTACAAGGTTTGATAGATTAGCCACTACATGAGATGGTGAAATACAATATGGACATACAAGATCAGATGATTTCTTTGTATGCTTCCTGGCTTGCTCTTTTGTGTGAGAGACCATCTGCAGTAAAGCCCATAGTTTTGGTGTGCTCCCAAGTGCAGGGCAACTCAGTTTCAGAACCATATCCTCGACCAGAAAGCGGGTGAGTCCATCACCAGAAACCTCATCTGATGGACACATTGCTAAATCTTGAATGCCTTGTAACTCTTCCTCAATGATCTCTGCAACACATGAAACAGCAAACTTCTCCATCACCAGCCATGCTCCCTTAGACCACTGGTTTGTCCTGCTGATCACCTGTGGGGGATTTCTCCACCACTCCAAGATCGCTGGGAGTTCTTCACTAACCATCAGTGTGGTGCATTCATATATTGTATCTTTGCATTGACAACACATTCCGGATCTCCCCAGCTCAGGAAATCTAGGAACAGTGGAAGGTCGAGCCTGACACTATCCATGCAAGAGAGGACCGCATGGACTTTGTCTGCTACATTTCTCAAAAGTGCCTCCCTCAATCTCCGAGTACATGCAATTTGAATAGGATATAGCGATGGCCTATTAGCAGGTGCTTGATCTTGGGAGTCATTGGTGTCGGTTTTATCATCAGAGTCGAGTAAGGCATGAGAGGTTTTCGGTGCAGCAAATGGATTGACCTCATCATCAAAGTTGAACAGATCATCACCTTCATCATCAGTATCATATTGGTTGGGCATGGAGTCAGACGCTCCGAATCAGCATTAGGTTATCAGTTGCACACACAAATACAAAAATAAATATTTAATAATGAACCAGTAATTATACCAACTTTGGAAGCTTTGTAATGCAGGCATGACACAATGCAATAGTTGCCAGGTAAATATCCCCAGATGTTATAGGAAACAACTGCTTCCCGTGTTTACCTGAATTTCCTATAATGGTTCAAGACTACATTTGCACCAGATTATGTAATTCTACAATGGAATAAACACCATTACTAGATTTGGTATAGCCATTACTAAGCAGATAATGCCCACACACCTTTGTATAAAGCATTTCTCTATTTAAATAATATAAGATGAAATCAGCTATATTCTGGCTGCATCTGTGCCGGATTATGTAATTCTTAAATGGAATGAAAGGCAATACTCTGTACTACATTTGGTACAGCCATTACTAAGCATAATATTTCCACACACATTTGTTATATGGCATTTCCCTTTTTAAATAACTCAGAGATTAAATTGGCTATATCTGGGCTGCATCTGCACCGGATTATGTAATTCTTGCCCGGAATGAAAGACACTACTCTATACTACATTTGGTACAGTCGTGTCTAAGCATAAAACTGCCATTATTATTTGTTGTGCTTGGTTAGTTGGACTTAGCAGTTTTGAAGAGAGTAGATGCTGATGTAAGTTGAAGTTCCCACACTTGATTCTCAAAAAAGCGCACAAGTGTGCATTCCATATTTGGTTATTTTTTGTACCAACACAGTATATAAACAACACACCTGCGAGTTTTTTTTCCCACAGCCACTTTCTTCTTGATTTCTATTATATCTACCACCACCACTCTTTACTTACCACTTACCACCATTACTTAATCTATAACTGATTATGTAAGTTGTTTGATTTTGTTTCATATAGCTTCGTCTAGTAAATTATGTTCTTATATTAATATATATGTAATGACTGAGTTTGAAATAGTTTGATTTTGAAATTAAATCTGTGATTTATTTTTAATAGTTTACATAAGTCCATACAGACCTGTACAGAGCTGTACAGGGGGATATATTTTACTGATGCAGCTCATCTGATTCTTATCTTGAGGCAAGTGAGTTGCCAACTGCAAGCAAGTCTATGTTATGTCTTCTTGGTACCCTTCATTCCCACAGATACCTTGCTGATTGCCAGCTGATCAGTAAGAGTGGTGAGAATTTACAGCTTCTTCTTACAGATTGAAAGCATAAGTGTCCAGATATATTTCGGGCACATGTTCAGATGACTCCAGAGTGCTTTAATGTACTTATGGCTGCTTTGCAGAACAATCCTGTGTTTTAGAACAAGTCTAATCTCCCACAAAAGCTGCCAATTGCTGCTCAGTTTGCTATTACACTTTATTGTCTGGGACATTATGGAAATGCAGTGAGCACAACCATGGTGGCATTGTGGGCTGGGGTTGGTTATGGAACTATCCAACTTGTTACCAACCATGTCATGACAGCAATCTGTTGTCTCTCTTTCCAAAGAGCTGCTCTTTACTGGCCATCAGAGGAGGAGAAGGAGGAAGCCAAGCAATGGGTAGAGGATAACTCATGTCCAGCCTGGAGAAATGGATGGGTGATGGAAGATGGAAGTTTGGTTCCCCTTTACTCACAACCTGGTCACTTTGGGAACACATTTTATAATTGCAAGTCAAATTATTCCCTAAATGTTTAGGTAAGTTAGATTATTCAAAAGAAGATAACTGTATAAATTTAGATTGTGTCTACTCCAGATCTTCACATTGTTGACTATTCTGTTGGTCTTCCTGAAAGTCAACATGACTCAACTGCTTTTACTAAAACCTATATCTATAAGAAGCATGAAGTTCTACTAGGGTCTGAGGAGTGGATGTTTGCTGATACAGCATATCCATATCCTCTTCATGATTGGTGTCAAACACCATATAAAAAGTAAGTTATATCATACTTCTATTATTGGTTTATTACTGCAGTTAGACCTGAGAAGGATATAGAGGAAAATACAACTTATAACTACTATATCTCCAAGATATGGATTCATTCTGAACATGCCATCAGATATCTCAAGGGTACTTGGCAATCTTTGTGAGGTCTTTGTGTTTGACTTGATACTGAAGATCACATTCAATATGCCTGCCTTTGGATCATCTCTTGCATTCATTTGCAGTCATTTGTACTTGGACATCAAAAAGGTATCAATGTCACTCAGGATCATTTCTTTCGAAAAGAACTTCAAATTGTAGCAGAGAAACATTAGCAGTATGCAGAATGGATGGCTATTAGAGAGCAACAAGCCAAGAAAGAGAAGCAAGAAAGGTTGGAAGAAAGAAATGTGGAGTTATTAAGGAGAAAAATAATGCTGGGGCCATTTTTAATTCTAGCTACTTAAATCAATTCTCAAAATGACACTCAAAATGGCCTTAAAATGGCCCTCATTTTCTACTTTGAAGGACTCTGTTGTATGCATGAACTCCATGCTTATGATGGCAGAGGTGGATGTCTGCATACATTTTTTTTTCATGTTTATTATCCTAAGGGCTGGGCCCTATGGTGGACAGTACATGCACTGGTGTCTATAAAGAATATAATCATAAGGAAATGTAGGTGTTGGCTCATTTCTGCAAGAGTGAGCATAGTGGATTCACATGGACCTGTGTCTTCATAAGTGGATTAGAGTGATATATACATAGGGTTGGGTTTTTACATGATTTAGGTGCATTTACATGATTGAATAAAGAATGGAAAAGAGAATTGAAATAGACACCAAAATAGAAAAAAGAAAAAGGAACCACTTCTAGGTTTGGTTTTGAGTTACTATTGGGCTTTTCAGGTGTTTTTGTGTTTTGAGTATTTTGCTGTGTTTTTCATGTTTTGTGTTTTGTGTGCCTTGATCGTGATGGGGGGAGGGTTTGCACCCTACTCTGTGGGCTGTACATTAGCTTTATCCAAGGTGGAGGTTACTAAATGTTGGTTCCAGTTGATGCATTGTGTGAATGAATCTTATAGTGTCTTTGATGCATTTCAGGTCAGATACATTAGCAAACTAGCATGTTACTTATGTAAACTTAAAACTACTTATAGTAAAGTATTACAGTGGTAATCAAGTACATAAGATGCACAACAAGTAGAATTCAACTTGTATCAGTAGGTCCCACTTCTGGAATTCTACTTGCTCTGCATGGAGGCTACTTATACTCAACTTGTTGAACATTGGACTAGTTGCAATGCTTCTGAAGTCTTTCAAGCACTTCCAGAACATTCCAAACCTTTCTAAGAACTCAAAAAGCTCAGAAGAGCACTCAGAAGCACTGGAATATCTGGAACTATATATGAAACTCAGTACTAATAGTAATACATGTTGTAACAGTTTATATCACTTGTAGATATATAAAATCCAGCAGAGCTGGATTTAACAAAGGAGTTTGAACATTTTCTCTCTGATCTCACTCAACAATGTTTAACTATACCAAAGGTGAGTATACTGATGAGGGGCTTCCCAGCCCTCAAACATGACTTATTCAAGTGCCCAAAAAGCTGACATTATGACCAATAAGTATACATGCAAGGAGCATATTAAGCATGGTGCCACAACATGCTGGCTACTAATGCTTGTCATATGGTAAGTAAAAAAAAATAAGAAAATGAGCAACAAGTTTAGAGTGACTAAAAAGGGATAACTAAGATGATGGACAAAAAGGGCTGAATTAGGGGTATATCAGGCACATAAAATGAATGCTTGGCCAGCTGCTGGTGATTTTGAGAGAAGAGGATGAGGAAAAATGAGAGGCATTAAATTCAAGTGAAATAGAGGCACCATGGAGATATATGGTTGGGTGAGGAGTATCAGGTGCAAGAAGTGTTAAAGTCACAGGCCTACAACCTGGGCAGAGGTTGAGCTAGGTACTCACCAGATATGGGTTTGCTGGCTGAGAGGCATGTAGTGAGAAGTGAAAGAGATATTATTCTCACTCTAATAACAAAGCTTGAATCTATGTAGTTGTACATATGTGTGCTTACATTATACTACTCTATTAGGATATGCATTGTCCTGAATGCTTGTCATGAACACTGTCACAAATGCAACACTGTATGAAATGCTGTCCATTTAATACTTTTTTTTTGCTAAGCAGCTACTGTTATGATCAACTCCTTTTCTTTCTCCTTGTTCGCATTTCTCTTCGCTTTGTATTACTTAAAAGCACATAGCCTTTCGATTAGTCAGCATTACAGCTGTGCATTCCCCTTATCTCTTGTTTATGACTCACATATTCCATGATATTCCATGTAGTTTTATCATGCACAGCCTTCTGACTCGTTTTATGCTGTGCATGACTCATTTCCCTTATCTCCAGTTACTCCTTTTGGATTCCTCTCTTATTGAGTTTAGGTTGCGCATCGAGTCTACGGCTGATGCTACCCACACCTGTTATAACAAAAGGCTCAAGCTCTTTGAACACAACTACTCTTGTTGTAGCTCACAGCCATTTCGGCCCCTCTGTCACCTCTGAAGCAGCGCTCCTGCCCACCACCATCACCCATTGCAACCTCTTCCTCTTGGAGGTCTACTATGCCCCCTAGTCCCAGCTCCAGAACCACCATACCCCCTTCACCACCCAGCTCCAATCCAGTGCCCCCGATGTCATCCAAATCTACCAAACTCTGTCTCGCCCAACCCAAGGCCTTCTCAGGCAAATAATGCGATGCCATGCCCTTGCTTTGCTTAGTACAATGGTACCTCACCATAAACATTGATGTCTACTCCATCGATGAAAAGAAGATCGGATTTGCCCTGTCATTTATGAATGATGAAAGTGCCCTTACTTGAGCAGGTATCTTCACAGAGGAAAGCATATGAGGGACCAATATGGCCTTAGGGTCTTGGGACGAGTTCATAAAGAAGTTCAAGGTGCAATTCAAAAGCCCTAACACTGCCGCCAATGCCTTGACCTGGTTGGCCACCTATCATGTCAATGAGTGACGCGATGGGACTTTCAAATCCTCCCTCAGTCAATCTCAGAGTTCTGCAACCAGGTCAGCCTTGCAGGGCTCAACAAGGCAGCTACCATGTGCCATTACTTCTTAACAGGCATTCCCCCCTCACTCTCCGAAAAGGTGTACCTTATGGACACCCTTCCCACTACCATTAACAATTAAATCAAAAACACCTCTCATCTTGATGATCAGCACAAATGTGCCAAGCTTGTTGCCCACCAGCACAAGCATTCCTCAACCCCCACCTTTGTCACTCATCCTATACAGCCCACTCATGACAAAGACCCCAATACTATGGATGTCGATGCCATTTGCATCCCAAACTTATACCCAAAGAACATGAACACTGCTTCAAACATGGACTCTACCTCTGCTGCATAAAGTCAGGCCACTTTTCCAATAAGTGCCCAACCTTCAAAGACCTTTCTCCACATCCCTGAGCTGACCAAAAGGTTGCCAAAGCTGAAGAAGAGATACTCAGTCTCATGGACTCCTTTGATGCAAGTACCTCCCAAACGTCTTGTTTCTTGTGTGCCTGTACTAGTATCCACATCAAATAGAGCTATGCATATCCCCATTCAGCTCATGGTACCTTCGCACACCATGAAAGTTATTGACACCCCTGCTCTAGTTGATTCTGGAGTAGAAATCTCTTGCCTCGACTGGGCTTTTGCCCAAAAACACAAACTCCTCCACACCTGCCTCGAACAACCAATCTGCATCTGTAATGTGGATCAATCTGCAAACTCCAATAAAGATATCTTATTCTCTACTGAACTCTATGTCTCCATTGGAGAAGGAGTCACTCAAAAGGTCCTCTTCTATCTAATGAACTGTAGCAAGGAAAACATCATCCTTGGCCTTCCCTGGCTTCACCTTGCTAATCCCACTATCGATTGGGAAAAGCAGACAATCTCTGTCCCTGAGATCCTCGACCAATCTGCAGACTTATGCCATGCCTACATTGCTGATCAAAAGCAACATGACTCCCACTACCATGCCCCACCCCTCCAGAGCTTTGGAGAGACCTCAATTCAGTGTATAAACACCACACCCGAGACTCATAGACACTTGCATGCATACTTAGACATTCAATCAGAAAAACAGTGGCAACACCAAACCCTCAACCATTATTCCATCAACTGCATTACCTGAGAAGGACCCTACATCCTGCCTTCAGCCACCATAGCCTGCTATTCTGAAGCTACCAAACTTGTGGAAAAGGCAGGAACCCAAAACCAGGACACCACTCTGCCCCTCAGAGTACTCTGACTTTGCCAAAGTCTTTGAAGAAAAAGACTGTGAATTCCTCCCCCCATCATGACCTTACGACCATGAGATCAACCTCGACATACCCCCTGTCCCCCAAGGAACAAAAAGCGACTGAAGCCTTCTTAGACAAAAATCTCTGCTCTGGAAAAATTCACCCCTCCAAGTCCCCACAAGCCTCCTCTTTCTTTTTCATTAAGAAGAAAGATGGCAAACTTCATCCATGCCAAGACTACCGGTACCTAAACGAGCATACTATCCATGATGCTTATCTCATACCCCTCGTCTCTGACCTAGTCAATAAGCTCAAAGGAGCAAAAGTTTTCACCAAGTTCAACATTCGTTGGGGATATAACAACATATGCATCAAGGATGGCCACCAATGGAAAGGCACCTTCATCACTCATAAGGGCCTTTTTGAACCTATGGTCATGTTTTATGGCATGAACAACTCTCCCTCCACCTTCCAGCGATTCATGAATGACTCATTCAGAGATATGATCACTGAAGGATGGCTTGTTATCTACATGTAGGGCATAGCATGGGTATACCCTGGGGTATCTCAGGTAATACCCACACCCGAACCCATATAAATATCCATACCCACCTGGTGGATATGGGTTTCACCATGGGTCAGCAAAATTTGACCCATGGATATACCCTTGATAAGTATACCCATGGATTATATATTTGAAACAAACTACAAAATACTAATGGTATCCCATCATGACTCCAATTTCTGCTCCTTTTTCACATCTGGAAGCTCAGCTGCCCTCTTTATGTCCTTCAACTTCACAAGATTATGTTAAAACCATGACCCAAGGCATAATAGAGCTTGGGTTGACTGCATCGACAGCCCAGATCAGACATGTGAAAGCACCAGTCTTCCTCAGCTAAAGAGTCACTCAACATCAACTGATGTTGCTGCAAATGATAAGCAAACAAGCATGAGCCAAGAGCCCAGCACCACCTACCAGGAATGGCCAGATAATCCAAGGCCATCTGTGACAGGTGAGGGTATGCAGCACAACACTCATACCACCAGGCAAGAGCATCTGTGATGTATTTGACATCAGCTCTTAGGTATCTGTCAAATTCATTGCAGCCATCATTCAGTTTCAGGGGGGCAAGGGCAGGCATGTTGTCGAACATGTTGCCAGATTTCTTTCATTCATAAGCATTTAGTACTGTCGAATCATGTTGATAGAATTAGCACTCACTGGATGTACCTCAAGCACCTCAATGTCAGAATTGGGCTCTTCTTCAGCAGCATATGAGTGGTTGAAATGGTCATGCACAAGCCTCTCAGCAGTTTGCATCCACTTGTCATTCCAGTCCACAGACTTGAAGTATTCCAATTTATGACGAGGGTGTAAAACTTTATATTCTTTTAGCATCTAGCACATGTATAATTATAAATTCACATACCCATTGCAATCTGATAGACTTCTGAGCTATCCATTAGTGAGTAATAATGATTGAGAGTTTGAAGTGCAATCAAGATGCCAACATGGATGGGGCGAGAGAGCTTCTCATTCTGAGTGTACTCTCTAGGCCTTGTGTCCATCATGTCCATCACTGGGATGACCATGGCAAGGTTGGGCATTGCCTTTGAGAAGTATTTGGTCATGTACTTGAGTATCTGTGAGTCATA
Organism: Spongispora temasekensis; assembly: GCA_038094675.1. Lineage (NCBI taxonomy): Eukaryota > Fungi > Basidiomycota > Agaricomycetes > Boletales > Boletaceae > Spongispora > Spongispora temasekensis. Next base: position 13,567 of record JBBPUL010000873.1, read on the forward strand.
GTGCTATTTGGTCAGTGATTACAGCCATGCCACGTGTGATTGTGATGGCACCTTCAGTACATTGCACAGCTTATCAAGCATATCCCATTCAGTTTTCTCCAACTCATACAGTTACAAACCCCATTTTCTATCCCGTGTTATCCCATCCACTGCCTTCTGATGCTCAAGTGTAAAGTTCAGCATGTCAAATGTTGAATTCCACCTTGTGGCCACATCTTATGGAAAGTTGGTGACTGGAAGGTTCAATCCATCAAGAATCCACCACCACT
>JBBPUL010000874.1:0-13823 GCA_038094675.1 Spongispora temasekensis
TATATCAACCTCAGGTTGATAAGTTCTTGTATGGAGAATCATGGGTAACATGCTGGAAGAGTTGAATGGTTCATTTATTGATGGGTTTCTACTTGAACTTAAAGCCATGTGCTTGTGAAGAAGGCAGATTCAATTTCTTTCTTAGTTGATATGTATTAATGTGATATCAGATATATACATATATTGACAAATAGGCCATCAGCAAAATACTATTGTCTGGACAGGGATGGACAGTGCTGGACAGCTCCACATAGCTCCATAGTCTTCCAGCTAGGTCCAGGCTGGACAATGCTGGGAAGTGCTGGCCAGACATTGATTTACTATGAGTTGCTGTGGAGCTGTGGAGGTGGGTTGCTGTGGTTGCTATGGGTTGCTATGGGTTGCTATGGATATATAAACCTAGCTGGAGTTGCTATAGAGAGCTATGGAGAACTATAAAGATAGGAGATACTAGAAAATGTTATAGATGATTGGAAACATCTATAAATTAATGTCACACATTAGAGAAAGTCATGAATCAAATTAGCCTATCAGCAAATTACATTCAGCTGTAGAGTGCTCTAGAGCACTGTCCAATACTCATAGCAATCCAGATTGGTCCAGGTTGGATAGCTTAGGCCAGCTACCACATAGCTATGGCTATCTTGTACTTGCTATGAAATATTAAAATGAAAGTCCATCATGATATACTCACTGCTCCTAATTGTTATGCTCTAATTCACAGTCCTGTACAGCTACTACTCAATATTCCGAGTGCTTGACAGCCAACTTGAACACAGTTCAATGTAGAACTTTGAAGTCCTGTCTAGCTAGCTATGTTATGGACCACTGCAATCCTCATTCGAACAGTCACCAGGACAGAACAGAAACCATGGGTACATTCAGAAGACATGACATTCCGAAACATAAAAGTGATATGGTGATGAATGTCCCGTTCAACATCCATATTGACCTGGTGAAGCACAGCCCTTGAAGCACCAATGTGAGAGCATGGCATCAAGGTTACATATTACACATACTGTTCTTCTTCCACTCATTCACCAACTTGCTTGTTGAACTTGTGACCGTGATAAGTGTTGCCAATTATCTCATTCAGCATCTTGACCATTGCCTGGAATGTCAAGTGGTATTCCTTGCCGGAGAATTGAGGGATCGTTTTCAACATCGCCACACCGTTCTTTGCAATTCCGTCAAGCACACAATTAAGCTGTGTGTAGTACAGATTGTGTCAGTTAGGTGATTGAAAAAAAAAAAAACGAAGAGGTATCACAGTGCCAACAAGAGCAATGCATGCCAGAGGAATTGATTTGTGGAACATGTTAGGTCACTTATCCGCACTCTGATAACTACCCGTGTAAAAAAATTTAATCACAACTTCCTTCAGAGCTTGGTGGGCAAAGTTATTTGTTTTTCCCTGGTAAAAATAGTAAGAGCTTGGCAAATGATGAGATCATGGCATTGGTCACAGTACCAGCTCATCATAGCCACCTCGAAGAAACAACGAGTTCGCAATCAAGTCAGCAGCCTTGGTTTGCACCCATTGTACTTTCTCATGGGACGCGATATCCTGTGGTAGGATAAGATTATAAGCAACAGGACAAACAGCAAAAGCCATGGCCTTTAAATCTGAGCACCATGTAGACATGTCACCAAGGAGCTGTAAACACTTGAGGTTAGCATAATGGGCGAAGATGAGTAATGGACATACCACACATGTCATCCCAACTTTGATTGGGCCAGAAATCTATGCTGATGGGTGAGTGGAGTGCTTGAGGCATGGATGTGACCTTACTGGGCTCAAAGACCGTGCCGTTATTGTTCCACTCAGTGATCATTGTCATGAGAGCCTCTGTAATCGAAATCTTTAGATCTCAGGACTTCGATGGGAATGGATTGTTATTCAGAAGATGAGAGACTCTGCATTCTCACTTGGTGTCCTCAAGGCAGTCCTGCCACACAGCAGGGTAGAAACTGAGGTTGCTTGGTGATGGACTAGCATCCTTAGGCTTCTTTGAATTCCGGGGAGCTCGAGTTGGTGCTGCCTCTTGATGTCCATCAGCAGGCTGAAGAGCTTGGGGGTCCAGAATCGAGGGATGGCCATTAACTTGATGGTGATGATTCAGCACATCGACAGCATTGCCAAGCTGCTGGTGTTTTAACAAGTACATTAGATATATCAAAACAAGTCTATGTTCTTCTTATCTAAGTTTCTGATACATCAGTGACATCACGATGCTGCTGCATAATAAGTTAGGTGTGCCAAAAGGGTGTATATATAGTTGTTACCTGGGCCTCCCCATCATTGAGGTTTTGCTGAGCAATGGCATTGCTTTCATCTTGAGAAAATGCGAATTGATTCTTGGGATCAAGCGAGGTATAACGAAGGGGACCGCTGTGTGGCTGAATCTCGTTAGAGAAGCCTGAAAATGTGGTATTGAGTACGTGCCAAGGTAACAAAGAAAACATACCAGGATGAGCGATTCATCTCAAATGCATGGCTCCCCACCCTTCCTCATGTTCGGATCTGGATTCATCACTTCTGTGCGATTCTCTGGATCTGGACGAATCTTTATCCGAATTGTTGTTGGATTCCATGTGCTTAAGGGCTTGGGATTCGCGATGACTTGTAGAGGGCTTGGAACCAGGGAACTTGTCACCAAGAGTAGCAGCATCGAAATATTGAGGCTTGACACTTCGGGATAACACAGGTGCATGACGGGAAGGAACTGACCATTGCTATGTGAGCTCAGCAGACAGCATCAGAAGTGGTTTCTCCCATCATTCCCAAGTAGAAATATCTCAGAGGTTCATTGTTCCATGGGAGATGATGGGGGCTGGAGTCGGAGCACTGAAACCGAATTGGTCTGATTCAGATGAACACTGATGGAAAATTGGAGTCTACAAAGCAAGTAAGTAAGGCAAACAATTAATTGATACTGTATTCTATTTTTGCTTACTGGAGCCAGTCCTGCTTGACCTTGACCTTGTGCCGCTGAAGTATAAGGGGGAGGCACCTATATAGCCAATGAGTTAGATAGACACAAGGAGTAATATAACACATGAACTCACATCTAACCTGCCCTTCTTGCCAGCACCATGCTGCCCTGACTTCCACTTTGCTGGAGGAGTGAGAGGGTTCATAACTACATCCTCTGGAAGATCAGTTGACATACAAGACTTCACGGCAGGTCGATTTTGAAGGACATCACTGATTTTCTTGAGTTGTTGATTTCTCCTGCCAGAGCCTGCACCCATCCTCCCGCTACAACGAGGTTCCGGAACCATGACGGCGGTGGCAGACTGAGACTCGTCGTGATGCTTTGGGGCCATGGAGGCAGCGAAATGATTACCGACAGCCTTAATGCATTGAGCCTTGGCTGACCGAGAGCTCTCATCGTCATTTGACCAACGATGCTGACTTTTCTTGCTAGTCTTCTTTCTCAGTGAGGAAATAAAGAAATGAGCTTGAGAAGCCATAGCGAGCATTAGCAATCGAGGGATGGAAAAAAATGGCACTGACTTGAAGACCAATGCTGAGGTATTTTATACTGAACTTCATCACTTGGGAACTTGGCTCTAGAGGAGTAAACACAATTGCCAATGAGTCATGTTCAACTTTACTCTGACTCAATTTTTGACGAAAGGTGAAGTGTTAAAGGGTGATTGATCGAAAAGAGCATGTTGGCGTGATGCAAAATAAATAAGACAGGGTATATATAAGGCAGCATGACCGACAAGCAGAGAGTGTGGCATACCAGTACAAATTAACGAGTTTTGTGCCAACATCATTGAGTCATAGAAAACATGGGTCAGATGGAAGAGATGTGAATACAAATCATTATGGGCAGATCTATGATTACATCAGCAAAACACCCCCCCTCTGTACAGGTCTGTACACACTTACCATATATGGATAGCATCAAACACAAACAAGCATAATCAATTAAGTAATGGTCATAAGTAATGAGTAAGAAGTAGTGGTGATGGAGATGATACAAATCAAGAAGAAAGAGGTTGTGGGAAAAAAAACTCGCAGGTGTGTTGTTTATATACTGTGTTGGTACAAATAAATGAAAATAACCATATATGGAATGCACACTTGTGCGCTTTTATGAGAATCAAGTGTGGGAACTTCAACTTACATCAGCATCCACTTTTCAAAACTGCTAAGTCCAACTAACCAAGCACAACAAATACAAATGGCAGTTTTATGCTTAGTCATGGCTGTACCAAATGCAGTATAAAGTAGCGGCTTTTATTTCATCCAAGAATTACATAATCCGGTGCAGATGCGGCCGAGATATAGCCAATTTAATCTTAGTGTTATTTAAAAAGAGAAATGCCATATAACAAATTTGTGTGAGAATTCTATGCTTAGTTATGGCTGTACCAAATGTAATATAAATCATTCCCCTTTATTCCGCCCAATAAGTACATAATCCTGTGCAAATGCGGCCCAGATATAGCCAATTTAATCTCAGAGTTATTTAAAAAGGAAAATGCCATATAACAAATGTGGGTGGGAATTCCATGCTTAGTAATTGCTGTACCAAATGTAATATAGAGCATTCCCTTTTAGTCCGCGTAATAATTACATAATCCGGTGCAGTTGTGGCTTAGATATAGCCAATTTAATCTCTGAGTTATTTAAAAAGGGAAATGCCATATAACAGAAGTATGTGGGAATTCTATGCCTAGTAATGGCTATACCAAATGTAGTATAGACTAATGGTGTTTGTTCCATTGTGGAATTACATAATCTGGTGCAAATGCAGTCATGATATAACCAATTTACTATTATTGCATATTAATTGTCAGTGAATTGTTGCATAGATTATTTGTAATTTGATTAGTATTTGCTTGTATTTGGTTGTGCTTAATTAGTAGTTGGTTAGAGTGTTTGGTTGTGTTTGGTTAGTATCTGATTAGTGTTTAATTAGTCTGCTTGATTGTATTTGGTTAGTCTCTGGTTAGTATCCTTGATTGTATTTGGTCAGTGCTTGATTAGTTCCTAGTTAGTGTATTTGGTTGTATTTGATTAGTATATGATTAGTCTGCTTGATTGCATTTGGTTAGTATATAGTTAGTATATTTGATTATATTTGATAAGTGCTTGATTGTTGCCTGGTTAGTGTGTTTGGTTGTGTTTGGTTAGTATCTGGTTAGTCTGCTTCAAGTTGGTTATATTTAGTTAGTGTCTAGTTACGAGTTAGTGTGCTTGATTATATTTGATAAATACTTGATTAATATCTGGTTAGTGTATTTGGTTGTATTTGGTTATAGCCTGGTTAGTATATTTGGTTGTGCTTGGTTGTATTTGATTATAATATACTAGTAGACCATAAGTCTCCACTAATCTATACAAGTCTGTATCTCTGTACCTCTGTACAAGTTTGTACTAGTCTGCACCAGTCTGTACCTCTGTACCAGTCTGTACTAGGTCTGTACTAGTCTGTACCTCTGTATGAAAATCAGTGTTTTGCTGATGTACATGCCACCAGACCATTTAAACTGCTTACTGAGCAGGGGAGGATTATCCATGCTTCATACCTCATTGCAAAGATGCTTGGATGAGTCAGATGGAGTAGCGACGGGGGTGAACGACAATTGGTGCTGTGCAATGAGGCCTGGGTAGTGGGATGTAATTTCTGCTGGAGGCCATCTGGCATTGTAGCGATGAAATTGTCCAAAACCCTTGCTACATCAGAGATCTGGAGTGGAGTATTTGTCCATGAAGCTGTCCTGTGAACATCACGCCATTGGCAAACGAGTGGGACCAAATCTTTACAATATGAAGTGACTGTGTTTTTGAGAAGGTCTATGTCAGAGCCAATAAGGAAGGTAAACTTTGCATTGTATGCAATCAAAAGATCAGACGCTGCCTTTTCACTCCACAAGGCAAGGAATGTTTTTTCATGACCAATATCACAGCGCTGGCTTCCCAGTGGACCATCATACATGACGATAATCCAGGTGAGGATGTAAAGAAGAGATTCAACATCGTCGGCATAGCTGTGATGCATGGTGATAGAATCGTTAATAAAGACTCTGGTGAGTGAGGCTGATTTATGGATGGACTGAGTAGTCATTGCGGTGGACTTGGCAAACACGATTTAAAGCTGATGGAGAATATTCACATACATGAAAGGGAGCATCCTCTTTACAGATGCCATGTTAGCCAAGCCAAACATAAAAAAAAAAAAAACACAAGAAACATATGGTGCTGCCCACACTGTACTCTCCTCATTTAGTGATATCTACTGTGAACTCCCAGTCCAGCAGAACGCTGCATGAACTGTTCTTTGGAAGGTCTTCGATCATGGTGTTGAACATGCTGCAATCACAATGAAGGATGCCCAGTTCGAGAGCCTGATCAATGAATACACCAATTCACAACCAGAATCACATGATAGAATCGCATTCACTTACTACCTAAAACATCCCTGATACATTTAACAAGTTCTTGCTTCAATTTGAACATTGTGAGGAGGCGTGCGCAAGGGGTCATCGCCAGCCAGACATGAGTTCAAGGTGACTGCAATTTTGTGCGATATTTCTCCTTGCAATACTGGGTGGTACAATCTGGAACCCCTTCCTCAACCTTGATGACCCAAGCTTTGTGTAGCTTGGGCACTCCATCAATATTTTTGATGTGGTTCATCATTCTCACTTCATGGATCATTGTCGGATCATGGAGCCCATTCTCCTGGTCTAGGTCCCTTACCCAGTGGTCCTTGATGACGTAATGGATACCTTCGAGCTGCGTGAGGTAACAAACAGTTCCCCACCCCATGAAGCCTGTGCTAGAGAACAAGATGTTGATGATGTCATAGTGTACATTGTCAACGCAAATCTTCCCAGTCACCAAAACAGGTTCTGGAGTAGGGGAAGAATGAGAAGGTGGGATTGAATCTGGAATGCTGGGGCTGGCGAGTTAGAGCGACCCCTCAGTGGCAGGGGATGAATTTCACTCCATGAGGAGCCAGTGTGGCTCCTGGAGTGTGGAAGGGGGGGACTTGGTAGTAATAGGGGATGGATGCCAATCCTCAATGTATGGGTTATTAACATCCATAGTGGTCCATGTGATGTCGTGTGTGGAACATCTTCACTCACTTAGAACCAGAGGGGGTATTTCAACCATTGAATCGAACCCGATTGATGTGGGACAGCCAAAAGTGAGCACAGCGGCGATGAAAAGGACATGTTGTGCATCGGTATAAATGTTGAAAGCTGGTGAAATCACCCCACCCGAGTGGTTGTAGAAATGGATACGTAGATCAGAGTTAGCTATGGACAGCCTGAGGATGAAGCACCTCCAAGGCTGGTCTACCAAGATGAGATATGCCTTGGTATCAATCATCTTGCCTATCTGAGAAGCTGGCTGGAATGTCTCCTTTGCATACTCAGCAATAACCTTGACATCGACCCATGAAATTTCTTCTTGGGGTACAACAGACTCGTCCATTAGGACAAAATCTGGTTTGCAGACACAACCTGTAGAACTTGGAAGAGACATGGTACTCCACCTTGCAAGCCACTGACGGTGATGTCCCTGCATGAAATTTTCATCAGCTAAGCCAGCTCAGCTGGCTGCGAAGCCATCTGCAATCATGTTGAGGAACAAAGCAACCTGATATTCAGAGGAAAGGGATGGTATTGCAGGAGAAAGCTGGTTTGTAGTAGCTTTCGTCAGTGGAAGGTTCCACTGCCAACGCTTATTCTCCTTGTTGTATAGTTCAATGGATTCAGTTCTGCTGTGGTATTTGTATGATGATGTAGGCTGATGTGTGACTTCAGGGATGGATAAAAGAGGTATGACAAGTGTCTTGGGAGTGACATCTCCAAAGGAATCATTGTTGAAGCTTGCAAAAATCACATCAAGAAAAAAGCCCAGGCTTCGACTTGTGCATGGTCCTGTAGTGTCATGGTGTTCATTGATGACTTTTCCTTGGAGTTCTATGCTTACAAATTTGTCCATCATTGCAATGTTGTGGCCTTGTCTTGGAGAAGGGAGGGAGCCGATTAAATTGTATGTAGCATCTACGGTGAAGAACTTAAACTTTCCATCTTTATTCGGCTGCTGTTGCATTTTTGTTTGTAACTTGACAATAACTTCTCACCAACTTTCAGCCAGGGTATTACTTTGTGCTCAGGTAGTAAAAGAAAACAATACAAAGTGAATGAGGAGAAGTACCTTCTATGACGATCAATCAAGATAGACTATCTACATATTATTACATCAATGCAAAGTATGTATTTTTATCAAAGTATTTATTCAGGTAAAATTCTGTGGAATGTTCAAGTGAACTGTAAGCCGTCAACCTTGCATCCACAGTCAGCCCAAACTGAGGAATTAAATGCGCAAATGATCGCACTTGGCCGAGGAGAACTATATCACCTAGTCACTGCCCAGTAGCACATTTCGCACATTTGAGGATGTGGAGCTGGGTAACATCTTCGGCTGCGATGTCGAAGCACTGTACATAAGCAAGGAAATGGTCAGTCCATGGCCACTGTTCTCCTGTCTTGCCAAGAAATCACATGATGAGGCAGAGGTGACCAACAATGTGACCTAAGAAAGCAGCTCAGCCCAACGAAGTTTCTTTTGGGAGTACCACATACCTTTTAGGCTACTTTCAGGCCATTGGGACTGAGCATCGACATTGAAGATTGCTGTATCATAGTGACCAAGGTCCCAGACACTGGGAGAGGGAGGGGAGCAGAAGAGCATTTGTGCAGGTAGTATGCCAGTGTTGCCATGGATTGGTTTGTTTTGAAGTCATACTTTGTACCATTCCTGCAGCTCTGTGAATGGCAAGCTCGAATACATTGATCTATGGTGCTGCCCACTAATTGGATGCACATAGTCGGCACCATAGAGTACCTCACATTGTAGGAAGTCAGCAATCACAGCTCGAAGGTCAGGAAGTGCAAACTTTTGTGCAGCCTCATCGATGCTGATCCATCGTAAAGATGGAAATTGACAGCTGTAGAACCCGTGATAAATGTGTGAAGGGGGTATGGGGTTGAACCAACCCGTTTGGCATGGAGATGGACTGAGATAGTAAAGTAGTCCTGGGTAGGATGTGCGAGATCTGATACTTGGGGTTCTTGCAGAGCATCCCTGTCATCTTCACCATTACAGTCCTCCAATTCTTCATCTTCAGACTTTTCATCGTCTGATACCATTTCTTCATCATGACCAGCTTCCTGTTCATGCAGTGACATAGTGAGCTCGAATGCTCTGTACTTCTCGGCATGATAGAGGTAATGACAGATTTGGGGATCATGGTTGTTATTATTGGTCGATCCTGCAGGGGTCTTGATTTCCGATATGTGAGAGTGCTTAGTAGTATCTGCACTCCACTGAATACTGACTTCTATATGGCATATGCTGGGTGCGATGCTTTTCATCAACTCCAATTTCAGTATGTACCAATTGTTGATAATCCTCTTCCCTTTGCCACGCTGTCCACCATGTTCGATTATAGCATGCTTATGTATGAGCATGAAAATCATCGAGTGCAGCTGAAATTAGGTGGATTTCAGTGTTGGTGATGCGATATGCCTGGACTCAGTACCAGAAATCCATGAGCATGTGGATGGAAATGATGATGTCTGATGGAGCTGAAGTGCCAATTACCCCAACAAGGTAATGTTGGATGTCGCAGTAGACACAGCCAGTCATCTGTTTCAGCTTCGAGATCCCTCCCTTGAAATGATGGTATCCTGAAATGGGTTGTAGAAGAGAGGATCGAAAGTCAACTTCCACTTTGCCAATGATATTCAGGCACCACTGCACGTCGTGGTCCCAGAATTCCTTGTGCAAGTAGTGCAGGATCTCTGGCATGATGAAAGAACTGGGGCATGAGAGAGGGAAGTCTTGCCAAAATGGCTCACTGACTCCACTGAGATGGAATTGCTGTGCTTCCTGAAAAAATGCCACTAGGTCAGTAGGGTCAACCTTAGACTTAACAACTGTGAGCTGTGCCAGTGTAGTAGCAGCAGTTCATAACTCATGTCAGAATGAGTCACCAAATTGTTTGTACATTGCCATGGTCACTGGGGAGGTTGTTACGATTGGTCTATGACCCCTTTTCTTTTCTCTTTGTCTTAGCCACGGCGCCTCTCATCGCGCCCCTAGATGTCTCACCAGCTGTCCCTGCTGGTTCGCCTATGCCTCGCTGGTCATCCTACTGGCATATACCCATCGCCTTTCCTTTGGACCTGTGGTCTCCGATACTGCGTATCACCCTGGTTCACCGTAGTCCCTTTGCCAACCCCTCCTGTTGGCTTATGCCACTTCCTTCTCTCTCGGACTCTTTCCTTTGGCACCACGTGCCCTCTTCGCTTCTTTGTTTCACTTATTGCTTCCGACACCTCATGTCGCTTATCCTTATCTCAGGTATTTCATCTGAGCTTCTCTTCTACTGCTCCTGCAGTCCTCATGCTGCAGCACATTCTCTTCTGATCTTCTCTGCTGCGCATTTGCTTCTTATTTCCAATCCGCAGTCTTCTCCTTAGTCATTCATACTGTGGATTACTCATAGTTGCTTATCCTCTTTCCTCTTATGTCTTCCTTCGTCTTTGAGGCTCCTCTTAGGCCTGGTCTGTGCGCGTCCTCTGCACATATATATAGAGGTGTAGCACAAGCATGTAACTCCAGCTTGAGCCTACTCAAGATAGCAATCTATTGCATCTTTGACCCTCTCGCTCCCTCCTCTGCTCTCCCCTCGTACCACTTGGCCTCGCAGCGTCTTCGCTCGAGGATACTCAGTCTTTGTCTTTGACATCACTACATACTCGCCAAGGCGGAGTAGTGACCAGTCTCCGTGCATTGCACTCAGGACCTACACCCCTCGTCTTCACCTCGCAGCTTTAGGTTGCGCATCGAGTCTACGGCTGACACTACCCGCACCTGTCATAACAGAGGTCTTTCCCCCAATGCAAGTGAGCATAGTGGCCTCCAGGGTATCCACAATGTATCCAGCAATCGGTGGAAAGCAATAATGAAGGTCACCTTGAGGGTCTGGGAGCATGACTCCCAATTCTGTGGCTTTCTTGACTGGCTCGAGTATAATGTCAAGACATTGATGAATGAGTTGATCTTTGAGGACACCACACATATGCTTTTTCTCATGGATGAACTTGGGTGTGGGGAGTAAAGCAGCCAGTACAAACGACCTGGATGAGAGCTTGAGGCATGTCAACATCTTGATATTTGCCAGACTGATTAAGAGTGGGTGAGCGACCCTACCACCACAGAGATTAGTGATGTTAGTTTTATCCAAAGAGAGTATTGTTCCAATGAGTGTCACACCTTCCGGAAGCTTCAACTGCATGGTACCTATCAGACTTCAATGAAGACAGTTAATAACAGGGTAGAATTACCGACCTGCATCTGCCAAGCATCATCGCCTGTTATTCATTCTGTGTACACTCTACAACGTTTGTCGGGAGTTGTGTATAATCACTTGGGAATGAGATTCAGTTGGTCATGGAATGACAGATGACTGAAAAGCCCGGTGATACATTCCAGAGGGTCGCACCAGTATAGAAATACTGGATGTTTCATCAGGTGTGAGGTAGTGATCTGCATGGAATGCCAACGGGGACCACTTGGGAGTTGTTCTGCACGTCCATGAAGCTCCCTTGCTGTGTGGAATGACAGACCAAGTGACTTTATCTTCCATACAATGGTCATTTCAACTACAGTCATTAGTCTGAATAAATATGGACATACAATTGACAATGATAGGAAAGTGTCAGTTGCTTTTATGCTTATGTTCAACCAAAGCAGCCATAAAGCAAGCTCCCATTCATTGCGCGAGGCAAAAGGATAGTAAATGTTTGATTTCCTGGCATCGCTGAACTCGTCTCAATTGAACTTGTCCATAAATGTGTCACTATGTCCAAATGACTGAGCAGCACCTGCAAATTGTTTGGAGTAGAAACTCTAACCCTGTGCACCACTGGTCTGTGTAGGGAGGCCTCGATTATCGATTTTGTCATGATCCGAGAAAGATTCTGGGGAGAATAAATCCTAATCAATGTCCATTGGAGCAATGTCAGATGCAGTTGCGTCGCTGCAGGTGTGGCTGGCTGAACTCGGAAGTATGGCAGACTCTTGTAAGTGTACCAGATTGTTGACTCAGGTGTTGCACCCAGAGGATGGTTGACTCATGTGCATGGTGACAGCATATTGATCTTTGAAGCCACCTCTTCTGCAGCTTGGACAATGAGGCAAAATGAGAAAGGTTGATGGACTAAGAAAGAATTTTGAGTCATAGTAGTAAGTCTGAGGGCTGGCGGGTGGCATTGAGCTACCATCATTTTAGGTAAGCAACAAAGTGCTCTTCAATGCACTCAAGTCTATACACTATACCTGATGGCAACCTTTCTCGATTTAAGTTTGCATGATGGCCTATCGTCTCAGAGGCCAATTTGTGTCTTTCCAGCCAGTTTCGCACATGGTTTCGACTTCATAGAGGCTGAAGCTTTAGCAGAGCTATATAGTAGCCTAAGAGTAACCACCTATCCTGCTTCAATGGTAAGCCCCATTGGACTCTCATATCCTAATGGATTTGATATGTCTGCTACAGCACGAATCAACAAATCTGTTGAACAATGAAGCTCTCCTCATCCTCGACATTGCTCATGCATGGTGCAAGGTTTTTCATGCCGAGCAAGTGCTCGCTGTGTGCCTTGCGCACGAGCATGAATCTGTTGCAAAATTTTATCAATATAAAGCAAATAACAGTGAGGAGAAAGTTTATGACATAGACATGGATGTCAGGTCAATGCAAGCAATGATGAAGTGATGCAGAATGGCACTTGATTCAGTTATTGCTCTGTCAGCCAGTAGCTCGACACTCTCTGTCGAATGGAATGGTGTATTGTATATTTGATGACAAGAACCTCACTGAATGTTAATGTTCAGTTCCAACTAGGTGCAATTTTTCAAGTCAAGTGAAGCCATTCGAGCTCGACCCCTCAGTTCAAACTTTCTGTTGTGCTCGATTGATGTGAATATGAACATGTTTAGTAACTAAGTAATGTTATGTTGTATGTCCTTCTTAATTTTCTCTCTATGCTAGTATACCATGGAAGATTTTTTGTTTATGTGATCATGCTGTGGCTGTGCCTTCAGAACTGTGCTCTAACTCAGAAAGCTCCTACACTCTAACTTCTGGACCACCACCATAGCAACAAGTACACAAAAATGAACAAGTCTACACCCAGTCTAGGCTCATTTTCCGGCTGCAGTTCCTTCTGCACTGGTATCTGGCCATTCTTGCGAGTACAGACATCACATGCCAATCAGTGAACCCTACGTCATCCCACCGAGTCCTCACCAAGTCCTATGAACACATCAAGCCATACTAGACTCTGTCGAATAATGAAGAGTTCTCGAGGACTGAAAAGTAAGGTGTCGTTGGATGGAATGGGGTTTGTCAAGATCGACTTGAGCGTTGGTTGAGCCTGTGAGGCAGTAGCAAGAGAGTATCAGGTACACACCACATCTTATCTACGTTCACCTTTCAAGCCATGCCCATGAACTTAGGTGAGCATTCTGATGCCAGTTTATCATTTGCTTCATCCAAATATACTGGCATTGGTTAGATGACAGTGGGCGAGACTTCTAATGGGATCTGGGATGAGTTTGAAGGGAGTTTGCTCATTCAAGGTCAGTTTGCACGCTCTCTGTGTGTCACTTATGTCTTCCTTATTTTTGTGTTGCCATTGTTTGATAATGGGTATGGTATTAGTTAATGATGTAATTTTCTTTTGGTTATCTGTGACTTGGTCAGACCAAGTCACAG